>OMMV01194251.1:0-10969 GCA_900302635.1 Chatrabus melanurus
GTATTGTTGTGGGATGCCCCATGAAATGGACGGACCACCTAGCGATACTCCACCGGGAGCCCGACCCCGTGTCTGTCTGTCTGTCCGTTATGACGTCCCGCCAAGTGACCTTTCTGTACTTATGTCATATCTCAGGAACTACTTATGATAGACACTTGATGTTTGGCTCATATGAAAGTTCTTTGGAAGGGCTTTTATGCCATGTTGACATGGTTTCTATGGTAAACAATGGTTGCCAGGGAAACATTCTTTTTTGAATACCTCAGGAACTACTTATGATAGAGATTTGATGTTTGGCTCATATGAAAGGTCTTTGGAAGGTCTTCCAGGCAATGTTGATTTGTTTGCTAGGGTAAACAATGGTTGCTAGGGAAATATTCTTTTTGAATATTTGAGGAACTACTTATGATAGACACGATGTTTAGCTCATATGAAAGCTATTGTATACTGACTACGAAATAAAAAAGGATTGTTTTGTTTCTGTGATAAAAAGGCTGATCCGTGTTTCTTCCACCATGGGACATCCCACCTGTGGGGCTTTACGCAATGCTTCTAGTTAGTTTCTTTAATGTTAAACGTTCAGCACTGATTACATTTCTGCATAATTAATGTGAACGGGGATGTAATAATGCATCGTGATACGTATCAAATCGTGATAGGTGTATCGTGATATGTATCATATCGTGGAGTTAGTGTATCATTGCACCCCTGGTATAAAACATTATCCCCCACCAGCCACGCCGGGACGGGGGATATAAAATCACGCTATGTCTATGCGTGCGTGCGTGCGTGCATGCGGCCATCACGTTTTACTTTCAAAACCATAACTTATGAACGCCTTATCCAATTTATTCTGAAACTGACATGCATAATCATATACTAGGTTTTCCCACCCTGTCAACTTTTGGGCCATCTATCAGTCAGGACTTTTACAACACAGCCACCTCAAACACTGTGAACTCTGTATGTTATGTCACTGTTGAATAATGGCTATAACCTCTGTCTGATTTATTCCAAAATTTTGGTGCGTAATCATATACTGTGTTTCCCCACCCTATGAACTTTTGGCCCACACAGCATCGCGCGTCATCTGGATTTCTGGATTATGAGTGCGAGTTCTACATGAATGTTGTAGTTACCCCCGGCGGGGGATGCTCAGCCACAAGCTGCATTGTTATTTCCTGGCTCCACTCTGAAATTGAAGTTTTTTCTATATAACAAAACCATTTTATCACATTGTGTGAAAATTCATGTAACAGGTTACATGTTTATTTTCAATTTTCTTTTTTTTAAAAACTGCCCTGGCTCCAAATTTAACCTTGATAGGCCCGACATTTTCCAGGACAAAAACAAATAAATAAATAAAAGTGCATTTCCTGAGTACACCTCTTTTTGCTGACCGACCCCAAATTGAATGTTTTCCATTCCTGGCCACGCAGATAGTCCTCACTGAGTTTGATGAAAATTGAGTTATTAGGTTTTTTAGTAATTCTGCCAACAATGCAACAACAAACCAACAAACTGACACAGCTATTAACACAGCCTGTGTGGCAAAGGTAACAAAGGCAATTTTGTACTTAACAGGAATAACCTGCTATGAGCAACATTTCAGCCTTCCAGAGGTGTTGCTACTAAAAGATGCCTCATCATCCTCTGGAAATTCTGGTCAAAGCTTTGTTCAAGATCAAGTTAAAGAAAATACTTTTTTAAAAGGCTACGTTAACTTTTAATAAAAACTAAAAACATATTATAACTAGTCGCCACCCGGCTAGCATAGCTGATTCTTTGGGCTATAACGGGGATATATATTTATGACATATTTTGTACATTTTCTTTGGTGACTGGTTTTCCTGTTTTGAATTGTATAAATGATTCATTAGATAGAGTATCGATGTAAGCATCAAATGGGTGTGTTCACGTAAATATTAAAATCAATTTATTCAATTCAATTTATTTATACAGCTCCAAATCACAACATATGTCACCCCAAGGCGCTTCACAAGGGTAAGGTCTAACCTTACCCTTAAAGCCATTTAGTTGGCCAGAATGATATATTTATGAAATATTTTGTAGATTTTCTTTGGTGACTGTTTTTGTGCTTTGAATTGTATAAATCATTCATTAGACAGATCACAAAAAAGGTGATAAAATGTTTCAATGCAAGAATCTTTGTGATAAAAATGTTATGTGTTGTAGGAATGAATGAACCAATGTCTTATGCCATACATAAAACAACAGTATTCGGTTGCAAAATCTGCAAAATTAGAATACTGTTGTATTCTAATAATAAATATAACAAATATAATTTTTTTATACTTTTATAACAAAATATAATTTTGCTATAAACATGTATAAAAGACCATGATCTTTCAGACGTTAACTGGCTTCATGGATGTGACTCATGCTAATCCTAATGCTAGTCTGAAAAAGCAGCATCTGCACTTAAAATGTACCAATATGAAACTGTAAGATTTGAAGCTTAACATAATGTTTGCAGTATGTGTGTTGCTCTGTATTTGTCTAAATGCATAAACGTTAGTAGAATTGACATCATTTAAATATTTTATGTTGTTATGTATGTCATGTATCTGCAGTGAACAAGGTTTAACATTACATAAGTGTCGGAATACCTTTGATGTATGACGCACAGTCGTTTTTGTGCTTAGCAGAATATTTATATGATGATTATAAAGGCTGGGGAAACCCGACACTGTGACTTTGAGCTTTTCCTTCGTGCTCGACTGCTTGACGGAACCAAAGTTTGATTAATTTGTTTCAGTACAACGTGTGTCACGTGACGCTCCTGTATCGCTAGCTTGCTAACATCTTGTACGATGTCTTGTAAATCACCTCAGAGGTATTATCTGGTTACAAAAACAGGGTTTTTAGATTTAAAGGTGTTTATTTCTCACTAACTTTTTCAAAATATAAGAGAAAAAATGCCAAACATATTAAATTTATACCGAAACACAGCTGTGACCGAGCGTATTTCGCCATCTGGGATTATTTTTTTGACTCCAAACAACCAACATATGTCACGGTGACGACACTGTGATTGGCAGTCGCCGGGTCGGCATCCCTTTGATATATGGTGCAATTTTTTTGTGCTTAGCAGAATATGATAGCCCATCAGGATTTTGATGTAGTTTCAGTCACTCATTTCAATATATTTATTAATGAAAAAAACCCCGATGGATTCATCACAGTAAATAAATCAAAAAAGAAATCACAATTTGTATGTTGTTGCTCCTCCTTGAGCTCTTATGACGACCTGAGTTCTCTGATGCACGGACTTCTGTCACGGCCCTGCAGCTAGTATCTGCCCTGATTGCTTGTGTCCAGGTTCTGCGAGGAGGGAGCTGCTGATTGGCTGAGAGGAGGCACCAAGGCCCATTGCTTCTTCTTCAGCTATAAAAGAATCAGCTGTTGCCTGATCCATCTAGGATTATCCATGCCTCACATTTATTTTCAAATGTTTATATCAGTGATAAATAAATGTTGGGTTTAAAGCTCCATCTGGCGTTCTTTTTCTTTTTTTTAATGTTTCCAATGTTTCTCGAATAGCAGTTTACGGATCAGCTTTGCAGGACGGAGCCTTGTTGTGCACCAATATTCTTAATTTCCACTGCAGATTTTCAATTATGAAAAATAACATTCTGCCTTTTCTGCAGACACTAGGCTTTTGTTTAATCTACAATTGATTACTATAATGCCTTGTTTTCTTGCTTACCATATACTAATATTAGAGGTCTTCAATTGATTCAGAACACTGCCGCCAGAGTTCTAACCAGGAGGAGGATATTTGACCATATTATCCCTATTTCAGCCTCATTTTCATTGGTTTCCTGTTATGTGGGGTCAGATTTTAAAGTCTTATTGTTAACTTAAAATTTAAATGAGCTAGTGTCGTCCTACTTGGTAGATCTGGTAAAACCTTATATACCGGCCCGTGCCCATTTGTTTTTCAATTGTTTTGTTGTGTATTTTATATTTTCAAGGCATATTGCTGTGAGTTTTCTATCCTGAAGCTTCGACGTCTTCCTTGGTCTACCCGTATGTTTTCCTTCTATAACCTTCCTGTGTTGTTTATTTTTGCACCACATTTTAGACACAGAGGACTGGGAACAACTAACATCTTTTGCCATACTCCATGGTGGATTTTCTTATTGGGTGGAGTTTTGTAATTCTTTCTATTGTTTCATTTGACAACGCTATGGTTGGGGCCATGTTTCATTTCAATCAATCAAGTCCAACAGCTCGTTAAGTTCTGGACGCACTCTTTTTTTAAATGCACACTGTATTTTTGTGCCAGTATCTGTTGTGGAAATGCAAACTGCAAGGTGATTCCATATCTTTTTCCCCCTACACACAGTGATTCCAGATTTTTTTGCTGTACTCGATCACGTAGCCAGAATGTTGAGCTCGTGAACTTGTATTTCTTGTATTTGCTATGAAGTACCAAAGCTGGGTGAACATCCTCTTTGCTTGGTGATTCCATCATTTTTCCGAGGGGTTGTATGATGACATGGAACCACGTCATTCAGTATGTGTCTCACAGGAGCCTTTCATACACTGTAGGCCTCTGTGAACATGTGTACTCCTCAAAAAGCATTCACAGGCAGCATCGTGGGTCACGATCTACTTACATATTTCCACTTGATGAACATTAGATCCTTTGGGGATATGTCTGCACCATTACATGGTATGATGATGGTATCTCCGTACAACGTCGTGACCGTTTCTGTACTCCACACTGCAACACACACATAACAGAAATACACTCTTACTTCGAGTTTAGCATCTAACAATTATTTTCATTGCAAACCAGATTAAAAAAATATTACGTTCTCAAACTGTTAGCTGGTGTATTAAAAACTTTAAAATGATAAAAAACAAAATGCCCTTCACGTTCTTGACAATGTCTCTTTTTAAGGAGCAGCTCAGCACCTAAAGATACTCTATCGTGCTTTAAAACAGAAAATCCTCACATCTGAAAAAGGCACTTTCATTTGATAAATCACTAAATGATTACTTGATCATCAGAAAAGCTGCTGCTTCATTTTCTCTTAATGGTGTAATCCATTGCACAGTTAATTGTTTCGGCTCTAATTACAGCGCTATAATAAGACCCAGTGCTGAACTTTATAATTGTAATGTCTTGATTCAGACTCGCTGTAACAGCCTGTGGGAGCTTTAATGCTGTTTGGAGCCCAACTTGCTAATGTGAACAACATATTATCAACTAATTCCACAAGTGCTGCAGTGTCCTTGTGCAAGGCAAACTGTAAATACTCTTATGGATCCGGGTGATTAATAGGACCATAGGGAACTGAGCAACAAAAAGTATAAGAAGGCTTGTCAAAAAGGAGGATCTACATTTTTATGCATTGGCAAGAAAACCAATATGGAGAGAGAAAATACAGGACAACAAATACTGTGGGAATATTTTTTGCCATATCGCCCAGTGTAATGTAACTGTATGTATATGTAATTCACATAATATCATTTATTTCTGACCCACGGCCCTCCATTCAGATTAATTTATGACCCGTCAGAGGAAAGAATCTGGACACCTCTGCTCTCAACATATGTGTGGTTTTGAAGAAACAAAACTTGAAATGAGCTTGTTTGTCACTTTTTTCATTTCCAAAGCCTCGGTCTGGTGGCCGCCAAGGCCACCGCTGATTGTTGAACAAAGCACACCACAGTTTCACCCATTTCAATTAGGGTTTCTATTCGAGGCCATGAAGAAGAAGTAAGCCCCACACAGACTCTGAGACCCATCGGACCGGTCCTTATCCCCGGATACAGTAGCAGATGAGAGTCTGTGACTCCCCCCCAGATGGAACACCAGTCCATCGCAGGTTAATTCCCCAGCCAAGGGCAGAACCCATTTACAGCTGGGTGGACGGGGACAATGCAGAAGAAGTGTCTTGTCCAAGACAGACAGGTATCCTGAAGAACACAAAGAAAACCGAACCGATATTGGTTGTCCAACTCCTATCCCACAAAGCTACTCGCTCTGCTCTAAACCCATTTTATACATTTTCAAAAAACTGGTTAATTTCTTTTTCAGCAATCCTGAAGTGGGAAAAAACATAAATACAACTTTTCCAAAGATATGTAGAAATAAAAATTGGATCGCAGTATGCAAGTTGTATGAAGACATGCTTATTTATGCCTTCCATTGAATTTGAACAGCATTATTTTTTCCACTTCTGATGAGAGACAAAACTACTGGCTGAGCAGCAAATTAAATTGTACAGAAAATAAGCCAGAGTTGACCAGGAAATTAACAGACTATAAAACGTTTGTAACTGTACTGCATCTGGGCATTTGCATCTACATGGTCTAAGGGCACCAGAGATATTAACAACTATGCAAACATCTTGAAAAATACATATACTATATGTACACATTGATTTTAAATGAGCAAAATTCATTTGAATTACAATCGTAGTTCTCAATCCTGCTCCTTGGAACTGCAGGTATTGCACATTTTCTATTTCTCTCTGACCTATCCACATCTAATTAGCCAAGTCTGGTGTGTTCAGCCAATCAAGAGCTGGTTGAACAACAGAACACACCAGATTTAGCTCATTAGGAGCAGACAGAGCAGGGGGAAATGGAAAATAGCCCGTTAGTGGGGCTTGAAGGAGCAGGATGGAGCATCACTGCTTTAGATGTGCAGCTCTTCAGAAAGAAAAATGGTCAAAATGAATGGATAGATGACTTAGTCTATGAAATATTAGAGTGAAAAACAGTCATCCCAATTTTCCAGATTTCAAGGTGACGCCATTAAATGTCATTTTGTCTGACCAACATTCCAAACTCCAAAGATATTCCATCTGCAGCAAAAAAAAACAAAAAACCCTGCAAACTCAGTGTGAATAACATTTCAGAAGACGTGACTAATGCGACACCACAATGCGTTTTCACATAACATGTTCTGACACCACATTTCTAGCATGTCTTTCATTATGTCCGACAGCAAAGGTGGGAAAGGTCGGGCTCAGCGGGTCAAGATCGGTGCTACTTATGCTCAGGGGGAGAAAAAAAAAGCTTTTTCCTCTTTCCAGAAAGCGGAGGGAGCACTGAGGTGGAGTAGACGCTGTGCTTCCATAGCCCAATCATGTGCAACGTGGGAGGAGGGACAAAAGGGGGTGGACAGAAGATGGATGGACGCAGGTCAGAGCAGAGTAGAGTGACGCCGAGGTCTTCACGCTTCAACTCTTTTCTCTTTGAGCTTTGAGCTCAATGGGCCGAAAAAGAAGAAGTTCAGATTCTGGTCATTCCAAAGCGATGAAGTCAGCACAAGTTCAGATGCCGACGGAAGGGGCTGCTGTTCCTTAAACTCAACCTTCTTCACTTCCTTAACCATAATCATTTCTCAGCTAAGCTATGTGGATGGCAAGATTTCAATTTCAACTAGAATCCAACAGCACAGCTACTACCAGAGTTTGACATATCGCCTACTCAATTCTAAACAGAAGTGATTTTTTTCAAAATCCTCATAGTCTGTGCCAATATAGTGAAAATATGCTAATATGGCAATATGATATACAATTCATTATATTTTCAGAGTAGTTCCCATTGTGTGACAGCACAGTGGCGCAAACAGAAAGCGTGCTTTTCTCCCAAGCAAAATATCCCACGTTCAAGGCTCCCCGAGCCCCTTTCTCTTTATACAGTTGGAGTTGTGTTAGAAAAACCAGATCAACATGTGGATCCCACGCCAAATCTCCTGTGGTGGCAGCACAAGAAAATTTCATTGAGTGGGATTCAGTGTACAATAAGTAACTACTGTATTTAAATTTTACAGGAATAATTAGTTTAAAAACAGCATGATAATGTTAATTTAGCAACAACAAAAAAATACTGTTGGATTTACTGGTTTAAAAAGTACATTTTTTGTAAATTACAACAGCTTTATACTGTAAAAGTATTTACATATTTTTAACTGTATTTTTTACAGAATTATTCTGGTAACCGCAGCTGCCAGTTTTTTTTTCTGTACAAACAATTTTTTTTTTACAGTGCAGTTAACGATTATTTACATTATCCATTAATGTGTTGATTATTTTCTAGATTAATCAATTAGTTGTTTGGTCCATAAAATACCAGAAAATGGTGAGAAATGTCGACCAGTGTTTCCCAAAGCCCAAGATGACGTCCTTAAATGTCTTGTTTTATCCACAACCCAAAGATATCCAGGTTATTGTCAGAGAAGAGTGAAGAAACTAGTAAGGAATCCAAAAAATATTCACATTTAAGAAGCTGAAATCAGAGAATTTGGACCCTTTTTTTAAATGACTCAAAACGATGAATCCATTATCAATTTAGCAGTCGACTAATCATTGGTTAAGCGTTGCAGCTCTCGTACCTTATGTGAAATATTCATAATCAATCACAATAATGTGAGTTATGCAGGAGGACAGACTTACTGGAAGGGTTGACGAAACCTGCTTTGAACCTTTTCAGGATAATTAACTCCTGCATCCACAAAGGGATCATCATACACATTTAATGGATTCTTTCTCTTGTAACAACTAATAATTTTAGCAAGTGTCATTAAAAATCAGTTTAGAACTTTTAGCAATCCTTCAAAGAAACAAACGGAGGCACAAACATGACCTCAGCGGTGGATGGAGGAAAACATGGTGCTCCTACATTATTAAAAAGTCACTTTTTGCAATTTGCCGAACAGAATAATACATTAATCATGGGCATCTCTTCCTCTTATTTTCATTATTAATGAGCTTTTATATAATACAAAATGATAATTAAGCATAAATGCATGATTAATAGATAAACTACACAACAGAAATCTGATTATTTAGATCAGAACAATTTCCTGCGGACAAGAAAACATGCAGCTCCTCATCTTAAAATGAGAGGATCCTTGATTTGGGAATTTGAAGCATACGACTGCAAAATATGAAGAAACCACGACAAAACCTGTGTACATACTTCAAACAAACTGATTATGCAAACTTGTACCGTAAAGTTACAGTGCAGGACTTGAAATGTGCTTTTGTTTACTGACAGGCAGAGAACAGCCAGTCGAGTCTTAATCATACTGTAATTTGACAAACGTTTGTCTGTCTGTCTGTTTGTTCCCCAACTTCTCCCAGGTCCTTGGCCCGATTTCCACCAAACTTGGTAAGCGGATGAAAGTCAAGCCCGGAATAGTCCTTAAAGGGTTTGTTTTGCCAAAGGTCAAGGTCATTGGGGTCACTGAGTTTTTCACTCCTATATCCACCAACCTTGGCACATATATATAGGTGGATTCTGGAACTGCCCAGGTCAAATTTATCAAAGGTCAATCACTGGGGTCAAGGTCATAGTAGAAGACCAGCCTGTAGGTCCCATGACCAACTCTCTAGAACAGGGGTGGGCAACAGGGGCCAAGTTGGTGCAGGTTTTCCTTGCAACCAATCACCTCAGCAGGTGGTTTTACTGATGAGCTCCTAACCTCAACTTAAAGTCCTGATCATCTGTGGAATCACCTGCTGAGGTGATCGGTAGCAAGGAAAGCCTGGACTGTCTTGGCCCTTCATGGCACACGATTGCCCACCCCTGCTCTAGAACAAAGGTTTGAAAGCATTTTTGGGATGCCTGATAGATTCTGAGTAAATTTAGCTTAGACTCACCTCCTGAAATTTCTGGACATTCTGGGGACAGGGGACAATCAAGGTCAAATGGGGTCAAAATTTAAAAGTGCTCCAATAATGGCAAAAAGCATATCAAATTACTCAAATGGTCATAAGGAATGTACAAATGTATAGTTTGCTAGAGATCCAACCTTGTTGGAGGGTGCTACGGCTAAAAACATTCAAAGGTCAACGAACGTTTGACTTCAAGACAACGTTGAATATGTAGTTAACATGGTCTGATTTTAGTAATTTTGGTGTCAGATTATGTTTTCTTGCATGGCAAATCCAATTCAGCAACTTTTAACATCGTTACAGGTACCCTTGACCATCAAACCTTTCAAACCTTTGTTCTAGAGAGTTGCCCACGGGACCAACAGGCTGGTCTTCTACTATCATATCTGCCTGTCTGTTTGTTGGCCTACTCCACCAAGGTGCTTTTGCCGATTTATACCAAACTTGGTATGCCAGTGAAGGTTGATTGCCCTTAAATAATTCATTTTGGCAAAGATCAAGGTCAAGGAATTTGATTTTCAACCTGATTTCAACCAAATGTGGCACACACTTAAGGCGCAGTCACATTGTAACGTTTACCCCAGCGTGTGGTGAACGCAGGGCAAAGTAGAGAAAATTGCCCAAACGTCTGCAAAACTCACATCACCGGAGTTTCGTAGCGAACCTCAAACGCAGCATGGCGGTCCACAACATGGTGCTAGTGGAGGCCAGCACCAGCACTCCAATAGAACAAGCAGGACTTTTGCCAATGTGGCAACGTGCAGGAGAGGGGTTCGACACACCACTGTCCAGTGATTCTGAGCAGGCAGGGCGACGCAGCACCCAAACCGTAGCCAGCGTAGACGATCGCACCAGTAACTTGGCTAGCGGATGCTAACGGAGGCCAACTTGGTCATAGTGGAGATTAACTTTCTCTAATGGTCTCCAACGTAGCCAGAAGTACGTCAGCAAACACCGAAGAATTTTAAACATGTTGAAAATTTTTGGATGCACTCGACATTCATCGGCGGAGCCCAGTGGCGACGAGCGGACGACGTTTGCAAGTAAGTTTATCTATGTTGGCCCAAATGTCTAGTTGTGACTGCGCCTTTAGGTGGAATCCAGAACTGCCCTAGCATGTCAGATTACCACAGTCCTTACTGTCTTTATGCCCACGAGAGCTATTCCCTAGTTCCTAAAAATCACATGTCACATGAACTTAAGAAAACCTTTCTTAAACAGAATCAAAAAAGGGGCCTTCACATTGAAGCAACAATATCTACACTGCATCATACTAGCTATTGTATAATGGCGAAGACTAC
>OMMV01194261.1:0-11149 GCA_900302635.1 Chatrabus melanurus
TTGATTCATGTCTTTGTGTCATCCAGAATTGATTACTGTGATGTTTTGTTTAGCAATAGCCCCAGCACGTGGATGAAAGTTTGTTGTGAAAATGAGCAATTCAGTAGACACAGGAAAGCTAATTGCAGCTGTACAGAAGCGACCAGCACAGCGAACGGGACGTGAAAGGAAACCTGTGGGAAGCAATAAAAGCGGACTCTCATTTCATCCTCCATCTCTTCCTCGTCTATTTCATTAAGCAGCATTATTGCAAGGATTTTCCATTTTTCAGCCATGCTGCGCCAATTTTTATTTAGGTTTGTGACATTTCAGGCTCACAAACGCGAACGCATAATCTCGGTGTAAACTTATGGACACAAAATGAAACGCCGACGCAAAATGCAAAAGCTTGGTGGAAACGGGCCCTAATACACCATCACGCCAGGCAAGGTGAAGAACATCTGATCCAGAGCTGCGCCATTTACGCTCCAGCCTCCTACACATGCGCTTGAGATGCCATAAGTGCTCACCAAACCAAGGAGTCTGCAACACGTATACATCCTCTGACTTGTCTCAAGAAAATTGGTTGTAAAAGTGATTATTTTATCCTTATATTTAGAATAAATTTCCCCCGTTCCGACTTCTTTTTGGAATGTGTTGCAGGCCTTAAATGCAGGAATGGATGTATATTGACAAATGAAAAGAAGTTGACCACACAAAACATGAAATATCTTGGGTTCATACTGTCTGCAATGAAATAGAAGTCAAAGTAAATGTAAGGATCATTGCATTTAATTTAAATTTAATTTGCTTTTTTTTAATAAACTTTTTCTGATTTGGGGTTGTAATTTATATAATCAGCATCACTATTTTTGAGTGTGTGTATTTATGTGTATATGTGGCACCTAACATTTTTCAAATTCCAACTTCCCAAGACTATGAGACAGTACAGGTGTTTGTAATATTGTGTTAACCGCTGTATGTCTTCTTATTTCACACTGTTCAGCTATTATTCATCTTCAGAGCAAACATGCAGGCTGACAAATTGCCCACACATGGCTTCATGTGCAGAAATGTGTTTCCTGGGTTATCTTGATATATATGTAATCCCTTCATATAGTGTCAAAGTACTGTTGGTACATTACATGTTTACATGTTCTGATGGTGTCCACGGAGTTCATCGTCTTTTAAAGTCATTCCAAGTCCTTCATCACCAGGTGTCAAAAAGTCAGATCTTGTTGTCTGGCTCTGAACTTGGCCCCAGAGACAGATTTGGGTAGGTGTAGACTGCTTTGGATCGGCTGGTTGGAGCCGTTCCCAGCTGTAGTGACGCAGTGCTTTCCGGTGCGCGTGTTCAGAACCAGATACACCCTTTACAGTGATCCTCTGAGAAACATAGAATGAAGGGGAGATGAAAGGCAAGTGGAGGAAGTAGATGAGGAATTACCTTTGTCCCAGTGCCATTAGGTCGACCCAGTACAAGGCTAAAAGAGGGTGGCTTAGCTGTAGTGTGTGAATGTGGACATGGAGGATTTGGCAGCATGTTTGTGAGATATGGAAACTCAATAACATGTTTAAAGGATTCTTTCAGCAGAGGTGCAGTTGATCCAGAGTAAATCCTGAGGAAAAAGGTAAGATGGTCAGTTGTTGGAAAAATATGTGCAACGATAAGAGCAGTTTTGAGTGCATACCCCCATGAATGCCCGAAATGCTTGATCTTGCAATGTTGGAAAAAAGTGTTTTAAAAATGTGTCGGCGCCACTGATTTTCGAAGATCCTGCCCAGCATTTAATGGTTTCTGTTCCAGATCAGATTCAATCTTTTTACCGCGTTCTGTGAAAGCTATTTCAAATAGTGTGCTGTATGACTCAGTCACCCATGCATGTGCGCTCACGCACACACACACACATACACACACACTCACACACAAGTGCATCTCAAAAAATTTGAATATTGTGAAAAGTTCGATTATTTATTTATTTATTTTTGTCAGTTATTTCAGAAAGTTAAAATTTTATATATTCTAGATTCATTACATGTAAACTGAAATGTTTCAAGCATTTTTAATTTTAATTTTGATAATTACAACCTACAGCTCCAAAAAATAGAAAAAAAGAACATATTTCAAAATATTAGAATATTTCATAAAAACAATCCAAAAAAAAAGGATTTATAACACAGAAATATTGAACTTCTGAAAGGTATGTTCATGGAGGGTGTCATTGGAGGGTGTCAATGAGTTTCTTCTGGACAACTGTCAAGTAAGCAGTCCTCCCCATGATTGTGGTTGTGTGGACTCGACCAGACTGAGTGATTCATGGTAGTTTTACTTCATAAATAGTGAGTTACTCAACCTTGAAATGAAATATTCTAATATTTTTAGATACATTTTTTTCTATATTTTTGGAGCTGTATGTTGTAATTGTCAAAATTAAAATAAAATAAAAAATGCATGAAACATTTTAGTCTATGTGCAATGAGCCTGGAATATATAAAATTTTCACTTTCTGACATAACTGACAAAAGATATTGAACGTTTTCACGATATACTAATTTTATGAGATGTACCTGTATATACGATTTAAATGGTACCTTCATTTTATCTGAAATGGCCTTAAAATGCCATAGTACCGATTCCGCACTGGGTCCAGCATTTTTCAGATCCATAAATATTTGGACAATGACACAATTTTATAAATTTGACCTACCACCACAATGGAGTTGAAATCAACCAATGAAGACGTGCTTGTTGAGTCGACTTTCAGCTTTCATTCAAGTAGTTCAACAAAAATATCACATTAAACATTTAGGAATTACGACCATTTTTAGACACAGTTCCTCCATTTTCAGAGGCCATAAGTAATTGGACAAACTAAATATAAGGATTATTTTTAATACAAATCATAACTTTTACAGCCAGTTTTCTTTAGACAAGTCAGGAGATGGAAACATGGACATTTCCAAGTCACTGAATATGTCTTGGACTTCATTTACATCAATCATTAACAAGTACAGACAGTATGGTACTGTATGGTAAATCTGTCTGGAGTAGGCAGTACGCAAAAACTGAGTGACTGTGCAAGAAGGAGACTCATGAGGGAAGCCACCAAGACATCCATGACAACTCTGAAGGAGTTATAGGCTTCTGCGGCTGGGATTGGAAACTGCACTTTGTGCAACTTTTGCCTCTTGCGTCACCAGGCACACAGCTTCATTGTAGCACGGAGAAGGATTTTCTTGTAAAGATGATGTGAAATTTCAGCCACAGTTTGCCAGGAGTAACATGGGAGACCCGAGCCTCAACTTGATGTTTTCTTGTATGAAAATCCCTCTCTGTTCCATTCCTCCATGAAGCTGAGACTATGGCTTGCCTACCTCTTGTTTTTCTTGCTTGCTTGTCTTTTTTTTATGAATAACAGACATAGAACAGAGCAACAGATATAGTTTTGAGCCTGTCAAAGTTTCTGGTCGCATGCACAAGGTAATCAGTTATGGTCATCCTTTTCATCAGCCAGCTGGTAGCTGTTCATATGTTCCCACCTTGATGGCAAAATACTGTAAGGACACAAGTGAGCAGAGAACAACACTGGTTTGCAGTAAAATATGGTTTTATTCACCATAGATATATCAGGAACAGTTAATGCACTCAGAGAATGCAGTCCACACAACAAAATCGTCCATATGTGAACAAACGATGTGGAAGGTTGAGGAAATAGGCGATGGTTTGTGACACAGGAAATCAGTCCGACAGCAAACTGTCGATGAGGGAAGCAGTAAGAGAGTGATCCAGGTAAGCAGGCTGTGGCTCAATAAACAGTTAAGCTAGTATCTCACGGAGCGGAGAATGCAGAAGAACGTAGCGATTTTTGGCTTAGCCGCTTTTCTCACGAACATTGGCGAAAATCAGGACTCACCTCTGTCATGAGCGGAATTTTTCTGCCCGACGTGCTGCTGCCCTGCATCGCTTTGTCTGGCTGCCACTTTTGCTTGTGTTCACTACGTGGCGAACCAAAAATAACTTCGACACGTTTTACAACCATTTGCAAATGCTTACAATTGTTTGCAGAAAAATACATTCGCAAAGAAATTTTGGACATGTTTTGGACATTTCTGTGTGACAACAAAAACTGTTTGCGACCCGAAAAACTGTTTGAGAACTGTTTTGCAGCCTTTTACGAACCCTGACGAAACCCAAAAATCGTAACGTTTGTCAGCATCCGCCGCTGTGTGAGATACGGGCTTTAGCAAACATGCCAAGTAGACTGAACAAGAAACAGCAGGCAATGGTCAGGAGACACGTAGAGGCAGTGGGATTCGGCAACGGTAGATCAAACACGAAGGAACGCAAGAGAGGACGCATGAGAGAGAGGCACTCTAGTGAGGGAGTGATGAGCTGTGAATGGCTATAAAGTATATGAAACAAGTAACGAGGAAATGATAGTGCACATGACCCCAGGAAGTGACAGGAAGTAAAGCCATGGAGAAGAAACACAGAGTAGATAAAAGCAAAAATAAAATAAAAGCACAAGGAATAATTAACACGGAAGAGAATCACCGGAAAATGACAAACCAACACTAGAAGAGATGAGACCAGAGAAGGGAAGCTCAGAGAACAGAAACTAAACACCAGAGACATGATCGTGACAAATGCACTAAAAGATGATGTATCAAAATTAACGTTTCCATGATGCCACTTTGAAATGGGCCCATCTTTTGCTTATTCGTGGTTTCAGCTATTTCTCTGCAACTGTATCAAGGGAAGCTGCATAACGACATCTGCTGTTTTTAAGTTTCATTCATTTTGTAATTTGTTAACACGATTTAAATTAGTCCCATCCACTCTTTGATGGAAAATGCACTGCATTTCTATAGTTGATTCAGATGCTCAAAGCGCTTTACAGTGATGTCTCACATTCAACCGTTCACACACACTCGTTCACTGATGTCAGTGTGCGACCATGCAAAGCGCTCATCTGCACACTGGCAGCAACCTGGGGATTAAGGACCTTGCCCAGTGGACCTTAGGCCCCCATCACACTGGGCTTAGACAGCTTGAGACCAGTTGGAGACACAAAATTGTGAGAAAATAGGCGAATAGCGCCAAAGTCTCAATTGGACTCAAGCTGAATTGGGAGTTGCAAAACATTTGCGAATGCCCCCGGTGATATACGGGCCAAAATATGTATGTAGTATGCATGTAGGAGCCATGACGTGAGAATATAATTTAATATAAATTTGATACATATGTCATAAGTTCATGTCGTAATGTTAAAAAAAACTTCATGTTGGATGTAATATGATCCTTCCCACAATACATGCAGATGGTGGCTTTAAGTCAATTACGTCATGTGCGCTGCACAGCAGGAACGGATGGACATACTTTTCTCCCGTGTGACGGACTGTAATTTGGACTTTATTTGTTCAATACACATTTTAAACTGGAATACACCTCCTGTCAGTCGCATCAGAAGCCGGCAGTTCATGGTGTGGATTATTTTGACATCCAGAAGGAACACCGTTTAATGTCACCTCTCTGACAGCCTGAGAGGTGACAGCCCACCACTAAAATGTAAGTTATTATCATGCATTTATAACGTCAGTTATTATTTCAGAAAATACATTGTGGGCATTTTTTGTAATTGTGAGGGGTTTTGAGGGACTCTGATGCCGGCATTTTCAAAGGGGGGGGCGGACTGCACCATTTGCGACACAAATGGAGAATGGTTAAGGTCGGGTTTTAGATGGGTTTGTGCCACTGTGATTGCCTGTGGGAGTATTTTGAGAGTACATTTGTCACGTGAATTGTTTGGACATGTTCAAACTTCCAGCGACACGAGAGCGAGGCCCTGCAACTCACGTGAGGAAATTGAGAACCCCCGCGGACGTATCAGGACATTCTGGGGAATCCCTCGGGAATGCTGTTCACAATTTGACGCCACCGCTCACAGCCCAGTGTGATAGGGGCCTTAGTGATTTTCCTGTCTGAAGGGGAATCAAACTGAGGAGCCTGCGGTCACAAGCCCCCAAGCACCTCCCCAAAAGCTAACAATATAACTAACACTTGAAATTGTCATTGGAGAATAGCTCATTGCTGTGTGGCGTTCACAAACACATTTTTTTCTTTCTTGCGTCCTACCAGTGGTTTGCTTGTTGAGCCTTGGCTTCTTGCCTCTCCCAGCCATGCTTAAATTTAAATAAACATTCATGCGCTGGGATTTCATGCCCTATGTGGTTTAGATCATGTCAGTTTTTTTAAACCTTTAAAATCTAAGTTTCAGACTCAAATTATTTTTCTTTTGACGCTGCAGGCTGTTATTATTCAAGACCAATTAACCCTGTGACATATGTTTCCCGTAACATTTCATATTTGTTTCTTTTAATGAGCACTATAGCTGCATTTGAATGCCAGACACAAACTCTAGATGTTTGTTTGTGTTTTTATTTCCTACATGCATGAAATTGTAGACCAGGGAAATAATTAGACAAAACAACGATTGATTTAAAGCGGACATGAAGGACACGTCGTGCTAGCCAATTAACTTGTATCACTTGTATGCCAAGACAGAAACTGAATGGAGAGATCAGGACCTAAATGTCCCTTCTTCTTTTTTTTTGTGTACTAAAGCTTTTACAATTCTTGGCCACACACTGGTCTTCAACTCAATTTGCAGCGTAATGAAATTTAAGTTGGCTTGTGTAGACCTCTGTTCCTGATTTTTGCATATGACTTAATGTTCTGGCCAGTGCAGAAATATAAAGGAGCCCAAAATCATTTTCTTTTTTAACCTCTTCCATTTGTTCCTGTAAACTTCTCAGTGCAGCTGATGGAAATAAGCCTGTCAGTGACTCGCTCTCTGCTCCAAGTACTAGGGTGTGTTTTGATGTTTTGATTTTTATCCCTCGTCTGTAATCATAAAATGATGTATGACAGCAGTGCAGGTGGATGTACTCTTGCACTGAATGATTGAAGAAGTAGCAGAAACAAAACGCTGCAGACTCTTGACCTTTGAAGACTGAAGTCAATCAGTCACTCAGCATGAGATGCATTAGGATCTTGGTATTGCAGCACCTGCTTTAAATGTTATCACTCAGCAGTTTGTAACAAGCAGACTATCAACCAAATGTGAAACATCAGGATTCTCTGCCTTGCAGGAGCTGGACGTCATCCCAGACCTGCTCAGGGACAACGCCAGGTATCTGTTAAAGGAGTGGAACTTCATCCAGGTTTCTGTAAGTTCCAATTTTAAGCACAAGTTTGAGAGAAACGAAAACATGTCAGTCGAAATATTCATGATCTGCTGTGGCCCAAAGGGTAAAAGCTTCATTTTTGCAATTCGAGCATACGAAGGGAGGTCAAATGATTTTAAGCCAAATTCAGTCTTTGAAATCACTTAACTGTTTGCGTGTGGAAAGTATTTAGTGCTGAAAGGTAGTATAATGTACTTTTTAACAAATTTTCTGCTTGTGAGCTGTGCCACAAGATACCTCAGCACTATCAGTGTAGACCCGAGTACAGAGGTGCGAATGTTTTTGACACAGGACAAAGGATCCATCTGTGGAAACTCTATTCTCGAAGTCGGACATCTGGGTACTTGTCACGTGACCAACCTCGCAACAGTGGGCTCCATATTTGACTAGGGTAAAGGAGAAACTAAGGGTAAAGGAGATAATTTATACTGTAGATCAAAAATGATGTTTCAACAAGAAGAAACCTCTTTGATTTTGTTTGCTTAACAGTAAATGATTTATTCCACAAGTACGTTTGCTGCGGCGGGCCAAAACACACCAAAGTCGGGCGTCATTTGACGTGCACTGCAGTGCACAGCCAGATCGCAGCAGAACAAAAAAGCTTTTGCGACGGTGTGTACATTTATTTGTGTTTTGCAGCTTAACCGCTGTGAAACAATCACCACATAATGTTTAATGTGTCTGATTAGCAGTTTTGTTAAAGCACGACAGCCACGCTCTCTGTCTGCACACTTTTTCACTCACTCTGACGTTCTCTCTGCAGCCATGAAAAAAAAGAGAAATGATCCGTACCTGTTCCGCTGTATATGCTGCTGGCACGGAATCAGGGTGTTTATCTGTGGGTCCTTTCTGTTCATTGAAATGAAGACTACAAATATCTGTGCCTTTTTTGATATTTTCGATCCCAAAACCACGTCATCCACAAGCATAGATTTATAACTTGCACTTCTCCAAGTTTCGGTGTGGCTTCGGAAAACGGATAAAAAGACATTTTCCATGTAGTTTCGATCTTGATAACGTGAATGGCTCCTGCAGTCTCCGTAACAACAATGCTTAGTGGCAAAAATGCTGCAAATGGACGTTTAAAAGCATAAAACAACGAAACAAGGCGCACACACATTACACAAACTTTTCCATTATTTGTCCGCATTTGAAAATGGCGCAAACGCAGGCGTGACTTCCAGTCTATATTTAGAAGTCGTTGACTTTTGGTAACAACGCTATTCCTGCTGGGTAACTGGTCAGCCAAACTAGAACTACTAGGTGAAAACTTTTCTTTCTCTCTCCCTTTCACCTACTCTAATATGGCTCCGGTGGTTGCCAGGGTAGTCACGTGGGTGTGACGTCACGCCGACTTCGAGAATCGCAGATTAGTTTTTTTTTTGTCTTTATTGTGATAGATTTTGTGTGACATATCAGCTGACTGTTGACAGAAATGGCAAAAAGTTCTCCTTCCATGAGGGTGACACGTTTTGCTCCATCTGATTGGCTGCCTGCAGTGATGCCACAGCGCCTTTCTGATTAGTTCAGAGATTTTCAACTTCGAGCGCTCGGTATGGCCACACAAACAAAGCGGAGCCCTCTGAAAAAAAGACAGTGGGCGCAGCGTTTTTTCCTCTATGCAGCCGCGTACGCTCCGTTCTCATTTAGAGCAATTGAAAAGAGAGTCTGATGACCAGAAAAAAAAAAACACTATATAGACACGGGCCTTAAGACTACATCCAAATACTTATACTAGTGTACTATATAGTAGGCAAAAGCACAATCTGTAGGTTGTTTGAATAGTCAGTACTGTGTGCATTTAGTACTACATGAACGGTACCCGGACGATCTACTACCTCCATAGTACGCAAACGGGCTGCACTGCACTATCCCATGATGCAGCTGGAGCCTGGTAACCAAAGAAGAATTTCCCGGGAAAATTCAAAGAAGATACCGGACATACATGAAAATGGCAGTGGCGTCTGAGGGGCAGTGGAATTGTACAAATATACATCAGGAGCCATTTAAAAAATCTGCTCGTGCAACATAGAAATTTGCACGGCATATGTGGGTATGCGCATATGCGTCATCTGTGAACATCCGGGTCGAAGGACATGTGAGATGGTAGCAGTGTAGTACGTCCGAATTGTGTCTCTACTACTCGCTCGCTTACTTCTAGTACGTACTACAGTTAACAGTTGGGTAGTATGCACTAACGAAGGACTCGTACACCAGCTACATAGAGGTGTTGACCTTATTTTTACCATATGTACAATGTGTCCTTGATGTTCTGCTTAAAGGTAGCAATACTCAAAGTTTAGCAAACAAAGTAGAAAGGCTGGTCATTGATAAAATTTACTCAGATTTTTCCAACTTGAAGCTAATATTTGCTAGATTGCCTTAGTGGCTAACATCGTCTTACAGAAGGTCTGAATCACAGCGCAGGCAAACTGAGGGGTTTCACTACGTCAACTGGACAGTTTTAACAAGGACACAAGACATTTCCTCATGAAGGTTGTTTCATTTGAAACATTTGTTTCGTTGTTCTGTTCCAGGATCTTAGAAGCCATCTGATGTAAAACCTCATAAAGAAGATGGAAAATGTCTAAAACAAGTTGGCAAACCCACTAAAGCTTTGGTTGTATAGGTGAACACAAAACTTTAGAAAGGTTTTTACAGAATGATATATGTCAATAACTTTCTCATATCTTGTGGAATTTCTTTTGTTTGTTAGTGTACTGCTTGTTGCTGGAAAGACAAGTGATGTTTGCATGTGTGTCACCTCTATTTCAATTAATTAGCAAATTGGCAACTTGTTGGCGGAGTAAAACTGGCCATACACTACATGATGATATGATACGATACTGCCGTATAATATACGCATCAACGTAACACAGAAGCATACTGAAGAAGAACTGCAGAATAACAGCGTACATGTTGCGGTGTTGGACACTGTAGTCTGCTCCGTGCAGCAAAAGAGGAGGGCGAGAGCTGCACAGCAAGTTGGGCCCATCTGTGGTCCATGCAGTGCTCTGAAGTGATAGAGAGAAAAACATATATAACAAGGCCGCATTTTACTGTATAGAGCAATGCAAATGCTACTGTCTGTGCACAAGACACAATTTGTTCACACACTTTGATTCTTTAGTTCCCCCATTCATGCACTGTGCCACCAGTTTAGCGCATTGTCGTGCACTAAATTGAGAATGAGATTGAGTGACAGATGTTGCTATTGTGTGTTTATGTGGATAATAGCAAACAGAGAAATACATTTATTGACCACAGAATAGAGTTTATTTGCTCAGAGAGATACAGAATGTGCATGCAACACATTCTGAGTGTCTTGGCCCTATGTGCTGCCAAAATTATTTAAAGTGCCTGTAAAGTGAAATCCAATTTGTGTTTTGAAATTGTCAAACCACATAAAAACATGTTATTAACCACCTAGCCATATTTTAATGATTAAAAATATCGCTAAGTATATAAAATTAGGTTTCAAAATCGTGTAAAAATGAGCACTTTTCCCCACCTGTCTCTGCTGTCTGACAGTGTGGGCGTGTTTGGCTCAAGGCACTGAAACCACGCCCCAATCGCATGGGGAGGGGGAGGGTGTGGGGGCAAGGCAAGGCAATTTTATTTATATAGCGCCATTCATACACAAGGCAATTCAAGGTGCTTTACAAGCGAAATACATTAAAATAAAACATTAAAGGAGATCATTAAAAACAAAAGCTAAAAGCAAGACAATAAATAGCTAAAAACTGCAGAAAATGCATTTAAAAAGCAAACAAAGCAAAAGCAACAGCAGACAAATATAAAAACAATAGCTACAGATTATCCTAATAATAAGTTACATATCTAGTTCAATGGTAAGCTGCAGTAAATAGTAATGTTTTAAGCCCTGATTTAAATGAGCTGACAGTTTCAGCCGACCTCAGAC
>OMMV01194269.1:0-15779 GCA_900302635.1 Chatrabus melanurus
TAATGACTTGGATTTATATAGCGCCTTTCATGATACCCAAGGTCGCTTTACAAAAGTGGGAGGAGGGAGGTAGGGGGCAGGGTGGGGGGTTTAGGGAGGATAGGCAAGACAGAAGAGGTGTGTTTTGAGGTGCTTTTGGAACTGTGTCAGAGAAGTGGCAGAACGGATAGGAAGGGGCAGGGTGTTCCAGAGGGTAGGGGCAATTACACAGAAAGCCCTATCGCCAAAGGTCTTGAGTCTGGTGCGAGGAGTGGAGAGTAAGTCCTTGCTGGTGGAGCGCAGGGACCGTGACTGGGAGTACGGGTGGAGGAGTCGTGATGTACTTGGGTGCCAGTGAGTGAAGTGATTTGTAGGTGAGGAGGAGGATTTTGTACTGATGCGTTGTTTGATTGGCAGCCAGTGGAGTTTCTTGAGGATGGGGGTGATGTGCTGCCAGGGCTTGGTGTGAGTTAACACCCTGGCAGCTGAGTTCTGGACATACTGCAATCTGTCTAGGGCTTTGTTGGGCAGCCCAGACAGGACACCATTGCAGTAATCCAGACGGGAGGTGATGAAGGCATGAATGAGAGTTTCGGTGACTGAGTCGGTGAGTGACGGCCGAGTCTTGAAATGTTACGGAGGTGAAAGAAGGCAGATTTGGTGATGCTCTTGATGTGGGAACTGAATGAGAGTGTGGAGTCCAGAATGACGCCCAGGTTCCGCACTTTGGATGTTGGGGCGGTGGTGCAGCCGTCAATGACCAGGGTGAGGTCTCCAACCTTCTTGAGCAGTGGTGCTGGGGCCACCACCATGAGCTCTGTCTTGTTGGTGTTGAGTTTCAGTAGGTTATTGGTCATCCAGGTTTTGATATCATGCAGACAGTTGTTGAGTTGCATTGGTGGGAGTTGTGAGGAGGGCTTGGTGCTGATGTACAGTTGGGTGTCGTCTGCATAACAGTGGAAACTGAGTCCATGGTTGCGGATGATCTGACCGAGAGGGAGCAAGTAGATGGTAAAGAGGAGGGGGCCAAGGACAGATCCCTGGGGAACGCCATGGTTAACTGTTGCTGTGGTGGAGTGGGAACCTTTCAAAGTGATGTATTTTCGGTTGGAGAGGTAGGACTGGAACCAGGAGAGTGCAGTGTCAGTAAGGCCGATGAACTCAGAGAGACGGGAGAGGAGGATGGAATGGGAAATGGTATCGATATGCATCGGAACTCTTTCTTACAGTAATAGATGTGACTACATCGATATACGGACCCCTGAATCACAATAAATGTGCTATGAACTAGTAGACAGCATGATTTTAATGTTAGAAATCAGTTGAATTAATCTTCTTTCACTGCTACTTCCGCATCTTCAAGTTCAAAGGACGGTGCGACACTCTCGTGCGTCTGCTTACAGGAGCATTTAACAAAACCGTCCTTTTCCAATTTGACCATCAGTCCTTTGTCAGTGGTCCAGTTTTCAACAATTCCATGCTCGAACCCACACTAAACCTCTCTGACAATGTAATCTTACAGCAAATGACAAAAGCTGTTTGCTATCCATGTTGTCTACTGTTTGTGCCCTTAAAAAGTCATGCATTAGCGCATGTGAATGGACACATCCTGATAATGGCGACATACCGCATCCTGTTGGATTGTCCCATGTGACGCCGGTTTAATTTATTCCTCGTCGTCACAGTCCATATTAGCTGCTAACTGCTGGCTCATCGGCTGCCACAGTGAATTCTGTCAGGCTCTACTGCGTGCATGCATGGAGTAACGGCAAGTGGAAGGAGCTGCTTCTCTGACTGGTGCTGTATTCAGGCGGGGAGAACCTTTGCAAACGTTTGAGATCCTGACCAATCACAGCAGTGGATTTTGCAAATATTCTGCCTGCCTGAAGGCAGCCTAGGAGAGAGACTCCCTGGTGTTACCACCCTCCATGCAAAGGACATGAGTGTCATAATCACATGACGAGTCAATGTCGATCTTAAAGCATCATCGCACAGCGGTAAGGCGAACTAGTCTGTGCAACCCCGAGTATATATGTATACACACATTCCCCGTACTGTTTTCCTCTGATCAGCAGGGTAGCATTGCTCTTCAGATTTAATTTGTCCATCACCCTCCAAAGAATACATGCCGCTGAACATCAGTACTTCCAGCTAGTATTGATTTTGTTGGATTTAAGTAGCTAAAATCCAACTGAAAACCCCACAGTGGTGCTCATAAGCGTTGGCTGTGTCTCAATTCAGGGGCCGCATCCTTTGAAGGCTGCGTTCTGCGAAGACCTGGGCTGCCGAGGCTGAACCAACCGTTCTGAAATGAGACAGTCTAAAGCCCACAGAGCTTTTTACGATTGCATCATTAGCTTATCCTACTCTCTGTTGCCTAGCAACCTTGACAGCTTCACGCGACAATCTAGCGTAGTGGGCATAACCCATAGCTTAGTAATCATTTTTCAATACTTATAAACATTACTTATTTATAATTGTACATGCGGAGCCCAAAATTGTCTTTTTTTCATGCACAAACCATTTTGTCTGGAGGGGAATCAAGCAGTGACTCTTAGGATTATTTGGGCCGCGAAGTATACACCTGTTTTAACCTTAATTTTCGGGGGAAAGAAGGCTGCATTCGTCGGGCGCATTCCAAGGACCCTTCGAAACACGACAGCCTAGTCGCGCCACTATGACACAAGCGGCCGACGGATGCAGCCCCTGAATTGGGACACAGCCACAGTCTGCACGACTCACTTTCTTCACTGTGTGGGAAATGGGTGGGACTTGTCAGTCAGTCGGTCAACTGCAGCTCCCACAGTTTTGGAAAAATGCATTTGAAATTGCAAACTCTTTAGCTGTTCAGCCTAACTCGCAGCTAAGAATACCTCCTCCTGTGCATTTCTCAGGCAGACTCTGCTTTTGATGTCTTGACCCTGTCAGTTTGCTGGAGCCTCCACACTGAGGTGGACAGGTGGCTGGTAAGATGCCAGCTGCTCTTCACCAGGCAGATGTCGGATGCTTGGTTGGACTCCCATCCACATTTTCCTACAGCAAGTCTCCACACAGCGTCTTCTCCACAGAAAAGTTTTTTTTTTTTTTCCCCCTCCTCTGTCTACTTGTTTTCACTTGGCAGGGTCTACTTTTAATAACTCTCACTGTCTCCTGCTAATAACAGACTGGTGGCCATGACACTGATCACTAACGGGGGTCGGACTGCGGCTTTAAAGCGTTCTGGCTCGCCTGCTGTGCAGCACCGCAGGGAGCCTCTCAGCTTGTCTTTACAATTCTTTATAATGCTCTAACTCAAACACATTGAACTTTCTGCAGGTGCTTTGTCACTAACATTTGTCTCCCCCCCCACAGTGAGATTGTGTGAAATTAGCATTTGTCCTAATGGTTAGAATTCCCCATGAAGACTGTAGGTGCCAATCTGCATCAGAGTGAAGCTAAAAGTGCAGTAAGGGAACTCGTGTGTAGGTGGACCTGACATTTCACGTTCTAATAGCTGTGCCGTCCTGTTTGTTACTCCGCCAAAGAGATTCATCGCCTTCTTCCTTTCGTGTGTTAGCAGAATTGCGTTTCATTTTGACACGATACAGAGCAGGTAGCTCAGTGGGATAGAAGTTGGGCTACTGCTATGTACACCTGTCTGTGTCCTTGGACAAGACACTTCATCTGCATTGTCTCAGTCCACTCAGCTGTAAATCAGGTACTAACCTTCTCTGGGGAAGCAACTTCTTTCAGCTTGGCTTCCTGTCCAGGGGAAGTCGTAGACTCTGATCCACTTCACACTACAGTATCCCGGGATGAGCACCGGCACCAGTGGGACTCAGGGTCTACGTCTTCTTGGTGGAATGCTCAATCTTAGCAAGAAGAACCATGATCCAGGTGTGGATTTTGAATGTTTTTACAACATGAGATTGTGCATCTTTTTTTTGCTACATTTCAACCAACATCTGTACAAAACATGATGGCATGAGTGATCTTATCAAGAGGAAAAAAAAAAACAGAAGTAGATTCTCAATCTTTTACTTTCACACCTTGAAACTGGGAATTTTTAAGCATTTCCATTAATTTCTCTTGAACGACTTTGGTGATAAAGAAATCTGACAATCGTACATGTTCCATGACACACAATGCATAAATGATATTTTGTGGAGATCTGGCTTTAAGCAGTGAGTTGATAGATGCTGTAAATAAGCCCCGCCCCCTCCAAATTAACGCAGTAACTCAAAACCAATAAATGCAAACTTTTTGTTAATCTCAAAAGTTAAAAAGAATAGCACAGTGGTTAGCACTGGTGCCTCACAGCGAGAAGATTCCACGTTCGCTTCCAACCTGGTCCTTTCTGTGTGGAATTTGCATGTTCTCCCCATGTTCGCGTGGGTTCCCTCCAGGTGCTCCAGCTTCCTCCCACTTCCAAAGACATGCAGGTTTGGGGAACTGGTGACTCTAAACTGACCGTAAGTGTGAATGAGTTTGTCTGTCTACATGTGTCGGCCCTTCGATAGACTGGCAGCCTATCAAGGGTGTACCACGCCTCCCCCATGACCCTTAACTGGAATAAGCAGTTTTACAAAATGGGTGGATGGAGAAAATGTCAAACTGATTAAACTTTGAACTTATGTACCAGATCAACACAAAAACACAAGTTTGATTTACTTCTATAATGCCACATATCCATCTGCCAAATGGTAAAGGGACTGCATTTATACAGCACTTTTCCATCGGAAACAGGTGCTCAAAGCGCTTTACAATGATGCCTCACATTCACCCATTCACACATACACTCACACACCGATGTCAGGGTGCTGCCATGCAAGGCGCTCAACTGCACACCAGGAGCAACTTGGGGATTAAGGACTTTGCCCAAGGGCCCTTCGTGATTTTCTAGTCTGACAGGGATTGGAATCGAGGCTTTTTAACCTCTAGACCGTCACCTCCCTGACAACTGCTGGACATGTCTGGGATTGTAGCAGGGACTAAATTTATCATCGCATGCATGATTGAAATTCGGAGCAGGTGCGGTTGAACTTGCATGTAACTTTAAATGAGCTTGTCAGGTTCTTTAATTTCCTCAGCCTCTGTCTGGCGGCTACCAAGGCCACTGCTGCTTGTTGCACAAGGGTGATGAAGTTGATGAATTGAAACTGCTTTAATTTGCAGTAATTTTTCTTTTTTCTTTTTCCTTTTCGCAAAATGAAAACAAGTCAAAGAATGTTTGGTCTTGACGGAGGTATAGGAGACTTGGGTGCAGCCAGAGCATTATAACCTTTCTTTACACTCAGCTTTTCTATTGATTTGGTTACGGTAATGTTTTTAGGTTTTGTTCAAGCAATCGACTTTTTGAACATTTTAATGTGGTCCTCGAAGATTCGTCACTAAAAATGATGAATCGGACGCAGTGATTTCTATTCGTGCAGTGACTTCCCGGCTGGCTGACGGGAATGAATAGAAATAAAGTCCACTTTGTTAAAGATTAATTTGATTATTTAGTGTTTGCAACTTTTGCCCTAAATGAGACCATTGGAGTCCCTGTGCATTCACTTCTGCACAATTGACGCAAGAAGACAAGGACAAGCGTCAGATACCTGAAGAACAAAATGAACAGATCTGAGAGGAAAAACTGCAATAAGCACTGAACTGAATGTGTTAAAAGACTCTGAAAGCAGCTGTTAATGCAGCATGTTCCTGCTTGGTTTGAAGTGAGGTTCCGTCATCGGCTTCCTCTTGCCGCATGTTCAGACAGCTCAGCGCCGTCCTGCAGGAGCCACCTCAGCCCGACGAGTCTGGAGAGGAAGCTGACATAATAGCTCCGAGTTATAAATGACACAAAAACCCAAATAGAGCAGAAACTTCACCATAACTTCTTCCAGCTACTGTGGGTTTGTGTGTGTGTGTGTGTGTGTGTGTGTGTGTGTTGCCTTCACAGAGCATCTCTTCAGTTGGCTGAACGTTTGATGGTGGTGAACAAAACGAGCTAATTTACTTCAAAATGCAGGAGGATGCGGTTCAGACGGCAGCAAATGCACGTGCATGTGTACATGCAAGTCTCCCCTCATACAAAGCGTTTGTGTTGCTTCTCGTGCAGAGATGGGCACCACGTATCAGGAAGGGTCAACGGCAGCTGACAGCCTCAGTAATTGATTTCAAGACATTTGTCCTCTTAGCTGGATCTAAAGTGTGGGCAGCACAGCGGAGCGGCGGTTACCACGCTTCCCTCCCAGCAGGAAGGTCAGGGGTTCACAGCCCACTGTGCACATTCTCCTTGTACATCTGAGCAGGTAGCTCAGTGGGATAGGATTTGAGCTGCCAATAAGTAGACCTGGGTTTGATTCCTGGTCATGCTGCCTGTCTGTTTCATTGAACAAGACAATAAATCTGCATTGTCCCAGTCCACCCAGCTGTAAATGGGTACCAGCCTTGGCTGGGGAAGTAACCTCTGGACTGGTGTCTCATCCAGGGGGAGTCATAGACTCTCATTTGCTTCATGCTATACAAGTAGTATCCAGGAGTATGCACCGGCACCAGTGGGTCTCAGGGCCTAAAGCAGACTTATTACAACTGGGCAGTACTATCGGGACAGCATGATGGAAGAAATTACTTTAACTTTAACTACATCAGTAAGCCAGTGTCCACACTGATGCAGTTAACAAAGTCAAAGTACTTTCTTCACTACATCTAATTCTTTATTCTTGAGCTCATTTTTGTAGTTCAAGCATGATCTTAACAGAAATAACCAAGTAAAAAGATGAAACAAAAAATGGGATATTGGTCTGAAGGCCTTGTGTCCCTCGTTGCAAGGTGGCCGTGCACTGAAAGTATGGAAAGTTATTGCAAGTAGCATATGTGGTACTGTCATTTCCGTGTTTTTTTTGTTTTTTGTTTTTTTGTTTTTTTTGCTCTGTGGCCTTGGAAAGTAGGTCAAAGTCACTCATTCAAGACCTCCTTGGGATGCATCTGTGGTACAAATTTGGTGGCTGTGCACTGAATGTGTGGAAAGTTATTGCAAGTACTGTTATTTTTTTTAAATTTTTTATTGCTCTGTGACCTTGGAAAATATGTAGGCAGCGTGGTGGCCAAGCGGTTAAGTTCGATTGCTTTCAAAGCAGAAGGTTCCCGGTTCAAGGCCAGCCCCTGCCCATTCCCCATGTAATGTGGAGTTGCATCAGGAAGGGCATCCGGCATAAAACTTGTGCCAAATCAACATGCAGATCCATATCAGATATGCTGTGGTGACCCCAAGTTGGAATTGCGAGAAGCTGAAAGAACTTACTACTACCTTGAAAAATATGTCAAGGTCACTCATCAGCGAACTCATGTAAGACCTCCTTGGGATGCATCTGTGGTACAAATTTGGTGGCCGTGCACTCAAGCTATTGAGTTATTACGAGTACTGCGTGTCACCTGGATGCACGCGCACACACAAACACACGGACAGAAAGCATTTCTATGTTCCCATGCCGGGGTGACTGGGGACAAAAAACATCACATTGGAAACTCTGGACACTAAAACAGCTGATTAATGGACCCTTAGTACCTCAAAGATTTGGAAATGGTTTAAAAGTCTCAAACATCCTTAATGTGACACACATCTAAATGAAACGGCATTTTAGGTGAGACTTTGTATTGGAACTGATTTGATTGGACAATTTCAAAGTTGGCGGGTCTTGGTATGTAAAAAGGACCTGGATTACCACAGTGTTTTGAACCCTCCTTTTTTTGCCTCTATTGTTGGAACAAACTACATTTGCAGCACTTTGGAAAATAGAAATTATGATTTTTTTTTTTTTTAAACCAACAGAAGTTGCTAATATTTGTCATTAAAAACCAAGACTTGATTGGGGGAAATAAGGTATAAGCATATTTGTATGTGTCTATACAGTATATGTGTGTATATAATACAAACGGGGCATTTTCACAAAAATAGAAAGGGATTTAAATGTGTGTGTGTGTGTGTATAAAAATGCCACTTTTCTAACATTTGACATTCAGATAAATGGCAGCACATTTCTGTCATGCCCACAAGATAAGAAATTGAACAGATTTCTTTTAAAAAATTTTATTTTAAAAAAAATCCCGGAAACTTCAAAACTCGTCTATCTGCTGTATTCAGTCAGGTTACCATCCGCCTCGGTGTAAGATCTTCCTCCACAGGTCTGTCCTCACTCATACAAAAAAAGCTGCAGCCTACAGAGTTTGGTAAAACCTGGGCCCACACAAACACCCAGGCAGGGGACTGGAACCACACCGTCATCCAGCTTTTGCTCGAGTCGAACCGGCTACAAAAAAAAAAGAAGCAACAACTTCGTCTTTTAGCAGTTTTACAAAGTGGATTTATCCTGCAGGACAAATCTGAGATGTCAAGAAAAATAAAATCACACAACAGATTGCGTGAAGATGGTTTTAAACAGCAGATATGTGCAAGGACAAAGTTTCAAGTGTTTAAGCTTCTACAGTACAAACCACTGTGCTTCATCTTAACCTTGCGTTTCCCAGCATCAAAGACAAACTTCAAAGACAAATTAAAATGTTTGTTTTTTTTGCTCTTAGGTGAAAATCTATTTGCCTTCCACCACTAAACCTTTGGTCATATTGAACTGAAACCAAATTTAACACAAGTTCCAGACCAACACAATCGTCCTGTATTTTTTTTTTTTTCAAAGCTAAATGCGCCTCTCCAAAGTATAATTATGTTGTGCTTCAAGTGGAAATGTGCTGAAGTATGTTCAGAAACGCAGCAAAAAGCTCTTCTGTGAATCTAGGTTAAAAGGTTATGTACTGAAAGATGAGCTGAAGCAATGACTCCACAATTTGAAGGGCAGCGACAGAATTCTTAGTAGGTGGAAAGGGAAAAAAATGTGACTCAAATATAAAACACAAGATTAAGTTCTCAATGAACGGCAATTCATAACAACCTCAGGTCAGTTGTGGGAAAAATATAAAATGAAGTGCTTGAATGGATTAATAGTTGTTTTTTTTCCCCATTTCTGTCACATCTTATGTCTAGAATCCGAATTAATCTCCCCTGTTGATGAGCTTTTAATGTACACGTAAAGTATTGTATGTTGGGAAAAATAGTGCTTGCTCTTGTGTGCATATCGCATAGTAAAAAGGAAATACAAAAGCAGGCCCAGAGAGGCCACAATGTTCCCGCCGCCAATTTGCGTGAAGAAGAACATAAATCCAAAATGGCCGCCATCTTGGTGGTCATATGACATTATATCAGTGCTCTCTACCTATGGGTGATGATTTTACTTTTGGTTTGGTATTGATCTCAAGTCATTCTCCAGATCAGAGGTTCCCGACCCTGGTCTTCAGGGACCCCCCGACCGGCACATTTTCCATCTCTCCCTGCTCTGCCAAAAACTGATTAGTTGATTCAGAGGTCACCTCGTGACGCCTTCCCCGTTCATTTTGGTACACACAATTACACATAACACACCCTTTTAAAGGCAATTCTGGGGTTGACAGTCATCCACATAGCAAGTTTGAAAATCGACCAAAGGACCTGGGAGGAGTAGTGGAACAGAGACAAATACTTCTCAAATTATAGAATGATAGGCTGCCAATAATCACATGCACGTCAACGTGCAAATGGCAATACACGCCATATCCAGTCATTTCAGAAAGACTTGATCCACTGTTGTATGGGTTTCTTCGGTGACTAGTCAATATTCCGAAGGCCCATTGGCCCGAAGGTTTATTGGTCCAAAAATTGTTAAAAATAACCTTAACACTTTCACTCATTTTAGCATACTTCAAAGCTATAAAAACAGTAAAATATTTACATATTTTGGGTTTTACTATACATCTCAAAACATTTATTAATACTAAGCTTGTATTTGTTCTAATTTTCCAATATTTAAATAATTTTAGTTATTCTATACATGAAATACCTTTTAAGATGGGTCCCTTAAAAGTAACTTAGGCCTAATTTTTGGACCAATGGACCTTCGGAATAACGACCAGTCCCTGGTTTCTTCTCGTATGTTTTGAGATTGAGTCCATATTGTACAAATTCAGAAATGGAGCGAGAAAAAGACTGAGACTTTGATTTTGAGTTTCTTCTCTTGTATGTGTTGAGATTGAGTCCAGATTGTACAACTTCAAGAAATGGTGCGAGGGGGAAAAAAGATTGACTTAGATTTTCAGTGTTTTTGTGTCTAGGCCAGGTGCCAGATTGATGCAGTTGGGAGATGAAAACCAGGGTAGACCACTGATGTACTGTGGAGTACACGGCTGCAGGAGATGGATAGCAGTCCGCTCTATTTTCTACCACTTTTTCTTCTCTATGCCCATGAGCGATTGATGCATCAGGGTCAGGTATGGATGAGTGTTGGGAAGATCAGAGCGGCCGGCACCCACTCACAGAGTCTTGAGACGCACGAAGAAGTCAGATTTGGAAAGAGGAGGGAGTGATAGAAAAGGCACCGAAACGGTGATTGGAAAATGTCAGAATCTTGGCAAGATACAAGAACTAAACATCATTGCGTCTGATTCATGTTGTTCTTGGCTCTTATTGCTTTGTTTTTGGAGGGTAGGTGAATGACACAGAGGTATGGAATACAAACGCAGGAGTTAAGTGGGTGAAACGTGTCAGCCGCCAGTCGGAACCTTTAACCTTTTCCCATGAGAACTTCAGCCTACCAACACGATCCGCTGTAGGACATCACGATGCCTCCCTTACCTGCATATTTGCATTCCCATCATCCTGCATAATCCAAGTGCACAAGAATGACAAGAGATTCGCTTTACAACAGAAATAGTGGCGGAAACAGTCGGAAAAAATTGTTCAAATGATGATACAAGCATGAAAAATGCCATAAACATTCACACTGAAGTACTTTTCAAATTTTTTCTGATGAGTCAAGTGAAAATCCAAGATGGTCACCATTTCTCAAGTTGGGTGCCAAATTTCTAGCCAAAATTCCATTTTTCCCATATCGCTGAAGATTATTGATTGTGTGAATATTGGTTCTGTTAATATTTTTTTTAAATCCTAAACCTGATTTTGCAATTAATTATCCATTAAGAGACCTTTTTGTGCCTCTAACATAATGTGCAAATATTCATATGGCATAGCCCTTTTTCCAGCATAAATGAACATTTAATTTTCTCTAGCAGGACAGGTACAAAAACATTTTATGTGCAGTAATAAACTATATAGTTGTGTGTAACTAGTCAGTGATTGAAAAGTAACATCTGTTTTAGAATACTAAACACAAATAGAAACTGTACTCATTCAAATATGTTGTTTCATTCATGAGATATGTCAATTTTTGATTGTCAACATTGCTGTAGGCAGCCATCTTGGATTTTTGCTTGGCTCATCAGCTAATTTTGAAGAATAGCCCAATACGCATGTTCTTGCCAAGTTTCATGCTTGTATTATCATTTGAATGATTCGCCTCAGAATCAGCAGTGAGCTGCTCCACTAAAAAGGCGAGGTGCTCTCCAGCACTTTCCCTTTTTCAAATGAGCTCTGTGACGGGAAAACGGCCGGAGACCCCCACTGTAAGGCATCATCGGCTCACTGTCAGGATAAAACCCACCATTTGCATGCATTTGCATTGCGGATGAGCTCAGGGGCATCTGTCCAGACAGGTAGATCATTTTTAGAGAGTGCATGCACATAGCAAATTTTCACACATGACCCAGCTGTTCATTCAGTTTTCTCCTCTAACCCTTCTCTGAAAATCTCTAGTGAAACTCTACAGTACGACAGTCAACCTGTGTCAATGTTCTGACTACAGTTGGTAAATTCTGTTTTTGAGAAGACAGACGTCTGTACATATGCCACAATACAACTCATATTTAGATTTTTCTCACAAATTACTAATTTATGTTCTTTGATTCATGGTTGGTGCAAGTACCTCAATTGGACAGGAGTTAGGCTACCAATATATGGACCTGGGTTCGATTCCAGGTCCTGCTACCTCGCTGTCCTTGGACGAGAAGCTTCATCTGCATTGTCCCAGTCCACAGGTACTGGCCCTGGCTGGGAAAGTAACCTGCGATGGACTGGCATCCTGTCCGGGGGATCGGCTCATCCGCTTCAGGTTACAGTATCCATGGATACGCACCCTCACCAATAAATCTCAGGGCCTGTATAAGTCTTACTTCTAGGATTCAACACTGGTTGGATGAATAAGATTGTGATCCATCCCTCGCCTTAAACAGAGTTATGATTTATAAAGTTACAAGTATCAAACTCCTACTATCGCATACTAAACTGTGCGCGTCCTAGATAAAGTCATACTGAAACTTTTTTGTCATGTTTGAAATATACTGCTATAATATTGATCTTACCCGCCCCATTTCTTCTTCTTTCCCTACATGGTTGGAGATTGAACTCACCGACCCTCTGGACAATCCTCTTTACTAGTGAGTCTTCTTGCCTGATGGGGTTTGCTTATTATTTAATCCAGTTAATGATGTTTGATAGCCAGCTAATCCTTCCTGTCCTACACCTTGTTGGTGTAGCAAATGCTTAAAGGTACATTATTGATCAAAAGTGTTGTTTTGAGAGGTGAGGTGGTCTCCATCCAGATCAAACTGATCCATGGTTTGGTTCAAATACAGTGTGAAATATATATGTGCCACGCATTATGGGAAGATGGACTAAAATGTCGGAATTCTACTACTGTGCAAGACTTTTGGATCCTGCAATATTGTTCAAATTTCCAGAATTTTTATGCATTTCAGACAAATTGAACCTCTAAGCCATTTAAGAAAAAGTAATTTTCAAGGTTGGTTGGCAGCAGAGAAATCTTTGAGCCTTGTTCCAAATCCAGAAATGTGGAGCCCCCTTTTGGAAAAGGCAGTAAGTTTTGGGAGCAAAAAAATCTTCCCCATTTGTCCACCTTCCCATACTGTGTGGAACATATTTGGATGACTACGCCTTTCGGACCAATTACGGGAAGTTTCAGCAAAGTAGGCTGTCGTCACTGAACCCACTGGTCTCTCCAAAAATAGAATTTTGTTGGCAGTGACACAATTCTGACAGTGAAATGGATAATTTGGCTACCTGAATTGCACAAGCAGTAACACTATCACTATGTTGGCACCATTACAACAGCAATGAAAACATTTTACTCTGATTCAGATGGTTATACTCTTGACAACACGGCGATGTCAGATGTATGTCTCTCTACAAACCAATCAACTGCAAGTATAAGAGTAAGTATGAGTTGCAGCCCATGTGGGTGAGGAAGATGAGACGCACGTCTGTGTCAACTTTGTTGGTGTACTTGCATAACAGCAGCGTGACCTCAATGAGAACACAAACCCAACCTTGACATGGACCTTGATCAAAACATTCAGCTGCAAAAGCACAATTAATAAACTCTCCAGAGCAAAGTATCATCTCTATGCAAAATTATGGTGAAATCCATCCATTAACTTTTGATATTCTGGCTTCAGTCAGATTGATGGACATTAACAAGCTATCACACAATGTCCATCCTTCTTTTTGTTTTATCAGAGATAACAAGGTGATTTCAAGCTCTAAGTGGCTCTGCAGAGACTCGGCTTCCTGAGACCCACCGGCCTTCAGAAGGTGGAATAAAAACCCTTGTAAATGTCCCTGTTTTACTTAGAAATACACGATTGATGCTAAAGATGCTCTGTTTTATGAGGACCTATCAAAAGTATCAGTTCCCTCAGGATTTGCCTTTGTCATCCATTAGCATTCCGTCCTCGTCTCTCAAATTCTGAGTCCAAATCAGTGCAAAGACTGTCAAGACTGGAAAGCCAAAAAATCCCCACTTTTCCCAAGCCTTTTCAGTGTCCATCCTATTCAAACACTCATGCAGTTAGCAATTACCGAAAAGTCACCTCAAAGCGCTATGCACAAATTAGGTCTAGATCTTACCAACAGCAGTCATGGTAACACTCCTTAATCAGGGTTTGTTTTTTTGTTATCAATGAAGGGAACATCGGCTATGACATTTTGTCCATGTGGCGCATTTCTCATGGCATGATCCAGCATGCAGCTGCCTCAGTGTCAAAGACCCCAGCGCCTGGAAAAGGTAAATGTGAGAGTTGGGGCTGGACTGGTTGTCAGCCTGGGTTCTTGCCATCCAGAAGCCAAGACTGTTCTGTAGTGTGGCTGATGCGGTGATGTGCAGCACCAGTGCAAGCTCACAGATCTGTCCTGATCGATTGACAAAATTCTGACTCAACCCCTTCTTGATTTGTTTCTTATCTCATAGTTGTAGTGGCTTTGTAAGAACGTGACCTCCAGTGGTCATTGGGACATTGCCAGTGGGGTCTGAACTTGCTTGGACCTTCAACTCAAGTCCATGATTTCTCTGCCGGAAACTTGTGAATTGCTTGTGGGGGCAAGAGTGTTGTAGCCCCAACTGAAGGAGTTCAATCTTGGTGTCTCTTGCTCATGAGTGAGGGCAAAACAAAGTAAGACAGTTTGACTTGAAGCTGCTTCATGTTAGTTTGTTGGTAAAGCTGCTTGTAAATCTCACCACTCAATTGACATTCCAACCCTATGGTCATGAGTTTAAGGTAGTAATGAAAAGAATGGGATCATGGTTTCAAGCGGCTAAAATTAGATTCCTTTGTAGAGTGGCCAGACTCCTACTTGGAGACAAGGCTGGAAGATGTGCTGACTTCTGGAAGGAGCTCTGCGTAGAACCATTGCTCCTTTGCATTAAAACACTGTCGAGGTAGTTTGGATGGCTACTGGACATCTCCTTCTGGAGGTTTTGCAAGACTGTGCAACTAAATCAAGACCCCCAGAACATGCTGGAGAGACTATACATCCCGTCTGGCCTGGGAAAAGCCTTTGAATCCCCATGTGTTTGAAAAGCGCCACCTTAATCTACCTGTTGCCACAGTGACCCGAGTGGATAGAGAAATGGCTTCTTGTTGCCATCTTTTAAAACGTAATCATACCTAACTGATTTAATGAGGCATGAAATACACAAAACGTCCACACTGACTGATCACTTTTCTTGCCCTGCCTCGGTCCTTTCACAGTTACATCACGCAGCAGACTAGACGTTAGTGTGTGCTGCTCTCTGGGGAGTAACTCTAAGACAAAAGGAAAAGATTTAGCAGAAGAGATTAAAATCTCACAGGGTTGGCAAGAAAATGACCCTTTTGCTGTTCATTTTAACCAAGTTCCGTGGGGGAACTTTATTATTTATCTTATTTACGGCAGCTTTGACATTTTTATCGCCTTTCGCACCAGCCAGACTCCATCTGTGCAATGCTTTGACCTTGGAGGAAGGATTCTCGCAAACTACCGGTAACTTTTTCTATTTAAAAAAAATAAATAAAAAAATCACAACTGCTGTTTCTCGTGATGCCGTGATTCACTCTGCATTTGGCCATTCTAAGGAGAGCAAAGCTTATCGTGCATTTGAATGACGAATCCTTAATACTGTCACAAGCCAGTGAGCGGCGAGATGCGGATCACAGTTGTCCTCTCCATTGTGCATCTCAGCTATTGTCATCAGTTGCTAATTAGTAAATAAGAGCTGCTGACATGCCGCAGCACAGTGCTAATGAACACAAGAGGTGTTACGCCACAGGAGACGCAGTTGCAGCAAAATGACTTTTGTGCACACAAATTTCACATCTCAGACAATTAATCATGAAGACAACAAAGTTCTTCTCATAGGACACTTGATGTGGGTGTAAGCTTCAGATAAAAATCAGAAGACGGACACCCAGTCCAAGCTTTGGAATCGTGGCGATGTCTTCTGAGTCACTGATTGAGACAATTACATCTGAACCGCAACAGGACTGAATGCCTTTTTTTTTGGGGGGGGGAGTGCAGAGTGGATGGT
>OMMV01194269.1:27950-38284 GCA_900302635.1 Chatrabus melanurus
ATGGGGAAAAAAATTTTTTTTTGGTTTTTTTTTTTTTTTTTTTTTTTTTTTTTTTTAAGAATTTCGAGGTTGTGGTCTGCAGCTTTTCTGTGATGCCACTTTTAATGGATCCCAGTGGGCCCTTGTGTCTCCCGATACCTGAGGAAAGAGTCTTCTAAGCCAGTGTTCCCCGAGGACCAGGGTTGGGAAAGCAATGCTCATGGTGGCTCAATGGTCACTTCGAGTGTTGCAGGGTATGAATTAATGAGTAAAACATTGTAAATCCTGCAAAAAGCCAAAAACTACATTTCTTTGCAGACATGCAGCGCCCCAGCATTGCTGAGACCTGTTAATGATATTATCTTGTTCAAGTTATATCAAGATGTTTGGCCACTATGAACTGGAACTTTGGGTCTTCTGGACACTAAAACACTTATTTATCATTTATCTGCAGCATTGGTCTTGGCAAGAGTCCACACAGGCACAAAAATGACTCTTCAGCTTGTATTTCATTACTCGGATATATAAATTTATTCAAATATTTTTCTGTGCAGTTATACTTTTGTTTCCACTTTGCCTATGAGTCAAATTGTGATTAACATGTCCCTAAATGTCGATAAACATTCATAGCTCGCATCTTAAATTCATTTCTCTCCGATGCACTGGGATTGATTTCAAGTATGAGACTCAGCAGAAATAAATAAAGGAAATTTAAACATGTTTCTTACGGCACAAAAAGGCAGGTAAAACAAATGAACAAAGAAGAAAAAGTTATTGCAAAAAGACAAAATGTTCCAAAGTACAGACTCAAGATTCTTGCTGATTATATGCAAAAATACAAAGTCTTGGCGAATAATTTGTCAACACGCCTACGTTAATCTATTTCAACCAAAAGGGAGCTTGAAGAAAAATGAGATTTCATTTTTTAAACTGAAAAATATGTATATTAAGATGTTATTAAATTTTTAATATTACTTCCACCAAGTTGCCATTATTCTTAGTTTGACTATCAGCAGGATATCTCTAAAGGGATGAACTGATTTAAATAAATATTGCTAGAGATGTCGGCCTCCAATCAAGGAATAGCTGATTACATTTTGGTTCAGATGCGGATCAAGGATTGGCTCTTATCTTTGATCTTTGAGTTTTAATCTTTGATCCTGACCATTCTTATTCTGATTTTGTCTTTGGTCTTTGGTCCAGTAACCAGGACTGCTGATTAGTTCAGCGATCAGGGTCATCCCTTGATCTTGATTTCTTTTAGTCATGATTACAGGATCAAAGTGAGACAGACAAATGGCAACAAAAAAATATAACGGCGAAAAGGATGAAAAGCAGCTCTCACACCTGACCGACCTGTCTCAACTTGTGCTGGTTTTAAACATGTTCAAAATTTCGGTAGCTCGGCTGGACTCATTGATCCAAGTGGAAGGCGGCACAGTACAGGCTCTGCACCAAACTTAGTGTCCAGTTGTCACACAGAGCATGGACAGAATTACCCCGAGATATCAAGAGTTGAGGATCTACACAAAGTTTGCCTGGAGTTGCATTGAGTTGGGCTGTCCTGAGCTGAATTCAGGTTGGACCAAAGTGGCTGAGAGTCTACCAAGCTCTGGGGGTGGGGACAACATTGACTTTTCCCTACTTTTGCAGAGTGGTGTGCCTACTTGGGAGGACTTGTCTCACAATGAAGCCAGGCGAGAGCTGCTTGAGGCGAAATCAGCCGAGGTGGTTGGTTGCTGGTTTAATTATGTCTGTCATAAACTTTCAAATTGTAGGAAGCAATTTTAAAAGAACAGCATTGGCATGCTCATATCAGGAGCAATTTTTGTGCCACAGGCTTTAAAATGCATCCAGGAATTTCAACTAAATGGTGAATTGGTGGACGCTAGTTGCGAGTTTCCAAATGCCAGTAGCGTTCCCAAGCGCGGGTGAAAGTACCCAAGCACTGGCGAAAGTCCGCAAACGATCGTCAAAGTTGATCTAAGTTGTGCTAAGTTGATGAAAGTTGACTTCAGTTAGGGCTATGATGTGTAAAGCTGTCAAAACATGACATTATGAGATGACATTACTGCGCGACAAGTGCGTTCTGGCCATTACGCCGCTGAGCTCCACTGATCTGCGTTGGGCTGTGTCCAGTCAAGCCTCCGACGTTGGCCGGTGGAGGTGAACAGAACAGTAACGGAGTACTAGCAGAGCTCAACTCTTGCCAGCGTTTTAACATGAACGTCGAAGATTTTAAGCATCTTAAATTTTTCCGGGACCACGATGAACATCAGCGTTGCCCAACCTGACGTCGACTTAGCTCCTGCGCAGTCTGGCGGATGTCGGCGCTGGTCAACGTTAATCAAATTTTCACTCTCCATCAACAAAGTTCACACACGTCCACAAAAATGTTAGTTCTGATATATTTGGTAATTTCACAAATTACCAGCAACAGGTTTGTGGTAATGTGGCGTGTCACTAAAAATTAAGAATTGTGTATTGTTGCTTGTTTTTCTGCTGCTTCTAGTGCGAATATGTTAGTTTTCCAAAATTACCCAAATATGCGACTGTGCATGTATTGTAAAGGGTATTTTCACAATTTCCACCTCGGTGTGATCGTGGTAGAGGTGACATTTAGTCAGTGTGACTGCTGAACACAAGTGATGGAAAAACTTCATTTTAATGATAAGTTGTTTTGGGGTGTTTTCTTTAAATGTCACGGTGACAAACACTTTATCATCGCCCTTCCCTGCCTTGCATAAACGTGCCATGTGTGAAGCTCTGGGCTCTTCACCAAATGTCCACCGCCATGACAACAATGCCTGTAGACATTCTATAGCACAGTATACATTTTGGACACCGGCTAAAAGGTGAGCAATATCAAGCTTTCGAGGAAAGATGAGATCAGAGATGGTATCACTTTAAAAATAAAAAAAAACCCTCCTTGCTGTGTCCCTGAACCGGAGGGTAAAGGAGAAGTCTACATTTCACCTTCAGCCATGAATGATTCAACAGCTCACACTGACACACATTTCTGAATGTGTAGCTCTTGCAAATAACCTGGAGGTGGAATGAACCCTCTCTGAGAAAAGTTTTATTGCCAAGAAGATGTTTGCAAATGTACAGCGTTTCCCTCACCATGAGGTTTTGAATGCAATTCCTGAAATTATTGACTTGGGACTCCCGCTTGACTCGCTTGTAATGTTTCCTCTTCATCATTTAATCCATCTTTGAGATACGATAAGGCCTCTGCTGCATCCAGGTAATGCAATACCCCCAACACCGAGGCATAGAGATTAATCCGTCAATTCTCCCACAGCATGCAAGAGATGATTTATGAACGGAGGTCGAGCGTAGGTCGCAGGGACACCTCGGGCTGAGTATCACGGCATACAGGTCCTATAACCTCCCGCATCATGTGGTGGGAACTTTTAGGCCTCAAGTGTTTGTCAGGAGGTGTTTCTGGTGCTTGTACGGTTTGATAAATGGCGTTCTGGATGCTACGGGACAAGAAATGACCACAAGAACTGGTACACAGATTTTTTTTATTTTATTCTTTTTAACGGCTGATGTCACTTTAATTCTCTTCTGAATCACCAATATCCATAAAAATACTCAAGTTCCTTAAGGCAGAGCCAGATGGGCACTTTTTTAAATTGATGGCACTTGGTGTGGAGTCTGGATGTTCTCCCTGAGTCCATCTGGCAAAGACAGATTAGGCTAAATCGAATAAAATCATATAAGCCAACATGCCCTTGGAAGGTATTTCAGACTTCCAAAAAGTTGCTTCCAAAAGTGGCCTTTTAGTATTTATTCAACAATTGAAATAAAAATGGAAGCTCAATAGGTTGATGTCCAACTGAAGGGTAAGGCGTTGAAGTTTGTGTCCTAGTGTCCTTGAACAAGATGTCAAATCCTGAAATAGAAGAAGAATCTCTAGTTCCAACCACAGTTCGCAGCTGGTTAGAATCTGCACAGACCAGTGTGGCATGCTGAGTCCAAGACCGCAATAATGTGAGCAAACCTTGGCGTTAAAATACATATAATCTATATGTGGTCACCAGCACGTAGAAATGGATGCTGTTGCTTACAAGATTACAACTGCAACCACTGTAAAAACCTTCTGCCTGCTTGAACCCACAAAGGGATTGGTGTGGTACTAAAGTCTCATACGACGGAAATGTTGAAATACGCAATTACAACACACCTCTCACAAAGCCAGTAATAAAAAGCACATGTCCCATGTGTTTCTTTTAGACTGTACAGAAGTTATTCTGAAGAATGGCACATTTTGCCAAAATCGAGGGGTTTGTTTTTAGACACTCTTAAGCCTCTTGGAACTCAAGACCAAGATAGGACTCGGTCTGTTTTGGTTTTAATTTTTGTGTGATGTTTATTTTGTGAATTTTTCCACCATACTGATGGTGCGAGGGTTGGTGGCAAAGTGGCAGCAGGAGGGTCGGTTTGGGGACCCACCCGTGCCTCAAACCTCTCGTTACAGTTGGAGTTCCGACATCCGGCGTAAAACTGCCAAATCAACATGCGGCTCGATGCCAGATCCACCGAGCATAATGGAAGCAGCCAAAGGAATCGCATGCTGATGGTGTGGGGGTTGAGGAAATGGTGAGCCTGAAGCTGACTATTGTTTTATTGATTTGAGTCTCACACGATGCCCAATGTTCAAAAGCACATATGTATGTGTTTGGTCAATATTTCAAGAAGTCGGTCATGCTTGTACCCATAAATCCCCTTGAGTTATTTTTGGCTCTGGCATTGGACACACATTTGATAGAAGCAGCGCCCCCTGGGGTACAACCCCCTACACATTGCCAAGGGCACCAAATAAGAAAATGTCGGCTTGCCACGTGATTATATGCCACCTCTCTCCCAAGAAATCCTGGGATAGCATCCAGCTGCACTGCAGCCCTCAACAGGATAAGCAGAAGAAAATGGATGAAGCTGAGCTGAATTAATGCTCCTTGTGTCTCACATTGGTGCAACCTTTTCTGCTAAATGCGTGCTGCACGAGTCTTATGCTATTCCTAGTTTATGTGACGCGAGCTGACACAGCTGAAACGGGGACGTGCAAGGTCCCCGTGGAAAGTTAAGCTGCAGCTTACATCAAAGAATCAGAGAGTGTAAAGGTGGATAAAAAGATAAGCCTTGCAGAGAGAAGGGAAAAGAGAGCATTTAAAGGTTTAGTGGAGCTTTATTTTACCAGCGTGTGAGAAAAGGAGTGAGTGCAACGAGGAGTCTGAGATTCTGTCTGCTTACTCCAAAACGAACTGTTGTGTTGCCAGTTTTTAGCTGTCGCTGCATTTCACCAATTGTCATATCTGTTTTCCAAACTAAGCAAAATGTCAATCAAAGCAGACAGCTTAGTGAGTGAAAGCAACCGCATTTCCGTTTTCTTGTGGCAGTCTTATTTTGAACATGTGAGGGGAAAAAAATTGGTTTCTGAGGGGACTTTTTGTTGCACAGCAGGTATAAAGTGGGGCGATGATTACAACCACCTCCCAAAAACCAAAGCTACAAGTTTGATGGCCAAGATCTTTGGGTTTTTACTACAGTATCAACACTTTTAACTCGAAATAATTTCACAATATGATGACAATACGCAGACTGTTAGCACAGCATACGTGCGCATGTGTTTCGAATAACGTAGCCCAGTACCTCAACACTGTTTGACGTTTTGTTGCTGTGCAGACACAGGCGTTACCATTTGGTGTCTGTGTAGACAGCTGCAAAGATATGCTCTTTCTGCATTAGCAGAAATGCAGGTGAAGTTGTTCAAAAAGTAACAGATACAACTACATCGATAGGTGACCCCTGAGCCAATCTAAATGTACTATGAACTGGTTGATGGCTTCTTTTTTTTTTTTAACGTTATGTATCGGTTGAGTTAAGCTTGTTTCATTGGTACTTCCGTGTCTTCAAACTCTGCTCTCTTAAAAGTTAAAGGTTGGTGCAAGGCTCTCATGAGACTGGTCACAGGAATGTTAACGTTAAAAATAACTAAAATAAAATAAAATCAACCATCTGATAGTGGAAGGCAGTATAACTGGTAAATGTACCCAATCGAAATTTACGTTCGGTTCATACTGTCATACTACTCCAGAACTGGAAAGTTATGCTACGTTAACAACAGCTGGCTTCTTGTATGCTGCACTTTCTGCTACTTTATGTGGTGCTGCCCCTAGTGGTGAACAGAAGTCGAGCAGAGGCAGTGCCAACGTGCTCCAGCACAGTAGCAAAAACCTGAAGAAGGTCCCTGGTTTTTCGTGAAATATGTATTTGAAAGCAAGCGATGCCACCTTTGGCTTATCCTAATTTATCATGGAAATCGAATGACTACATTAAACAAAGAATTGTGTTGGATTGAATCATTCCATAATAAAAAGTCGTCCCTGAATCATATTGTAGCCCATGTATTTAGATAGGTGTTGTTTTATAAGTGAGAGCTGCACACTCCTTACATAATAATAAATCATATCAGATTTATGTTTTAAAAAAAAGCTTTTTACATCTATGAACAAACAGCGACACATATCTTCCACATGTACTGTAGATAAAATGTTACTGAACGTGAACTCCTCAGAACGAGATCACGTTTAGTATTCAGCGGATTTCATGCGAGTACCTGCTGATTTTTATTGCACTTACCGCCACGGGAAAGGTTCTTACCTACAGGCCTTAATTGTTTTGGTCTCAGCTGTCTGACTTCTACGCTTTACGTTCTGTAACCCCCACTGAAAAACTAATGGAAGAGACATTTTGTCTTGCTGACTGCATTGATGGGCTGTCTTGAAAGGAGCTGGCGGACTAAGCCAGCAGGTTGGTGAAGTAAAGATAATGGCCATTATCTCTTTACCACTTTTCATCATTGCCAGATGTCCAATGACCACAGCCCCCCCCCAAACATATGAACTCCGCTTCCCCTTCCCTGCTGCTTGTAGCTGACAAAAGGTTCTGCTGTGCTTTAGTCTTGCATCAGTGAGACAATGGCTGTAAAAGGTCCAGTTTGTGATATCCGATCACCGTGTCTCGTGTGAAGCCAAGCTGGGGTATATGCAACTCAAAATCTGGTTTCATTGGACCCAATCAGGTGAAACACTTAAGGAGGGGGCAGAGATTATAATATATTTGTCGGTAGTCTTGCATCTTTGCTTTTCTCCAACATCTGGGCCAAATTGGGACAGTTACAAAGCAAAAGCTAAGTGAATCTGCACTTTCATATATGAGGCCCTGGTCATCTGCTGGAACAGCGGATTGCTCCATCTAGACTGAAACCAGGTTTCGGCCCCAATTAAAGTAAAATCTTTGGATTTTGGTCATGAGTGGAGGAAATTGAACGAGCTCCACCAACAGTCTGTAATCTGCAGTATTGCTTTGGACCACTGGGGTTAAGGATCAAAGTCCAGAAGGCAAAGCCATCAATGTCCCAGCCCTAGGCCTATAGACATAAACATCCATAATGACTAAAATGAGATAATACAGGCAGCCAAAAAGAGTTTCCAATCCATGGTGGCTGATTCACCCTTGGGAACAGAATGAGGAACTCTGACATGTGAAAGGTGAACAGAGTTTAACTACTGCTCAACTGCACTGAAAGGAATCATTTCAGATGGTCTGGCCCTCTTAGGAGGCCTTCTGCACCTCCCTCTGGAAGTTTTTCTGGGCAAATCCAACTGTGAGGAGACCCCAGGTAGATCCTGAACACACTCTTCTTCCTCTTTTACATCTTTATCCCATGTTTGTGTGGGATTGATGGTGGTAAAGTATCCCAAGATTGAACAGCTTGGGGTTCTACACTTTGACACCCATCCGCAATCGGGCATCAAAACTGTGACCTTTGGATTATGGACAACCTGCTCTACTGGCTAAAGCCCATTCTCACGTCATGGATACGCATCCTGGAATGTCATGGTTTAGGAAGATCACTGTTGCCCACGCAGTTTGTCATAAAGCGCCGGTCTCGTACCATGTCATGTGTTACATAAGCAACAATAGCATGACCGTAGTATAACTTTAGCACAACCTTGGCACTTCCAGAAAATGTCACGACATCTACGACAACGCTACGAGCTCCAGGGAAATGCAAGTGATCATCAAAGTATGTTAAAGTTCATGACAGACGAGAGAAATTTTCAAACATCTTATATTCCACCACAATTAAAACAAAACCACAACACAAAGACGTAGTATCACGGTTCATCATGGACACCCTCCTGCACCCTCTAAAGTTTTCCAAGGTATGGGCAAGGTTTTAAATTGTGACCTTTTGGGATGTATATCCATGAAAGAGATTAAGGGACTTAAGGTATAGTCACCCCAGATCTCCACTGCAGGGTTTAGATTTCCCATCTACCTTTGGAACACATTCGGATCCCCCCTTTGTTACCTTAGTTACCCTGCAGCATTCCAACCAAACCCTGGATTGGTTTTAACCCCACAAATGTAGCCTAGATCTGACTTCTCCAAAATGCATTTGCTGGCAAAATGTCAGCACTTCCTGTCGCCTTATCTGTATTCTCATTGGCCAAAATGAAACGACTAAAAGCTTCAAATAAAAGCAGATTTTTGGATATTGTGCAGGATTATCGAATCCAAAAACCATTCTAGTCACACAAATCGTATTTTGTCATGTGCCGGCACAGATCTGATGTCTGAATTCTGATCTAAGAACTTGCTTGAAAAAACGTGTAGCTGCAGCCTCGGCATCAGTTACTTAGTTTTTCCAGATCATTTAACATCAACCCTTCTAGAGCGCACAATGAGGAATGTAGCTTCAAAGAAATAAAGTAATCCTTATTCATATGCAGACTGTGTGCTCTTTGCCTCATCTCATTGCAGAGACGAACCTAACGAGCCTATCGGAGACGGGACCGAGAATCCCGTCGCCCTGCTGCGAGCAAAGCATGTTTGCACGGCGGATGTGCGCCTCAAAACGGGAAATGAATCATCCGAATAGGAGGGACGTAATTTTCAAAGCTAATTGTACTTTTGTTCTTTAGAAGGATGCATTTGAAACGGTATCAAATGCTGTTGCTAGGAGACGCCAGTTGTGGTCTATAGATAGGATGCAGGCACGGTAATGAGTGCTCGCGCTGACTTCAGACCATCAGCAGCAGTGAGATCAGATGTGACGGATGGGAAAACGCGCGGCAGCGAGGTGTGCAAAAGAGGCGGTGCCAAAAAATGTCCCGATGCAAAATTGTAGTAAATTAATGACAACACAAAGTAAATCGATGGTTGTTTAAAATTTTTTTTTTTTTTTGGCGCCGCATTAGTTCTCCAACTTTTGAATATGAACTTCAACAATCCAGACAAGCTTCGGCTCCCCTGACGCACCTCCTCCAAATAAATCCTTCACACACGGCAATCGAGTAAGTATGAATTATTCAGCGTTTCCAAACAACTCTCACATAATCATTTAATGAGTTTCTCCCGTATCTCTTTGCTTCGATATACTTGGGTGAAGATAAGTTGCTTTCTGTGGCAAAAGAAATAATGTACTGGTTTGTGTTTAAAGATCACTTATCTGAGTTGGATTGTTCTGTTGAGAGATTGATGCGTTTTTGAAATTTTAATGAAAAACAAATGGAGATTAATGGAATTATGAGATTAGTAAACCTTCCAAACTGTAAACCGTAAAGATGCTTCAGCATCTGTCTGAACATCAGCCGAGCAGCACGTGCATGGCTTTCTGCCAGCACTCGTCTCATTTATCACACCGTCGCTGATTCAGATTTATGTTTGGGGGGCTTTACATCATAACCAAAGTAAAACACGGCGCGAGTCTGCAACACCATTTTGTAGCAGAAATCAGAAAGGGAAAACCAAAGCACACTGTAAAACCCAATAAGTTGATCAAACTCAAAATTTGTTGAATCTTATTACATAAAAATTTGAAGTGGCATCAACTGTCTAAGTTACTTACTAAAGAAAGCTCCTTTAACTTAAACATTAGTTGGTGCCACTTAAAACATTTTTTACGTACTCTGTTTCAACAAATCTTACAGTAGCAAGAACCACTTGATTCTCTGATTGGCTGGGGCCAGACCACAAAGGTTAATTTACCCTATAGGGGGCCCATCTTCCACCTGGTGCAAAGCAACGTGCAGCACAAGTGTCGTTGGTGGTGTACAACTGATGCACACCCACTTCGTCTAAGTAGCAAGTGTAAAAATAAAGTATTAAAAAAAAAAAATTAGAGCCGCCAACACTGCATAATTTTCCTCTGTCTTCTCCACTCGAGCCTGATTAGCAGGTGTGTCCAGCCAATCAAGATCATTTGAAAAACCCCTGATTTAGCTCATCAGACAGTGCAAAGAAATATGCAGCAGGACTCAGAAGCACTCTGTGAAATG
>OMMV01194278.1:0-15127 GCA_900302635.1 Chatrabus melanurus
ACTCAGGATGGTGGTTGTGAGGAGGGCAGCAGCTGCCAGGAGACAGCACTCCTCCTCCAAGGCTGCAGCATCTCGAACACTGGTCATGATTGCTTCTTCTGGTGCCGGAGATGATGTTGCTTGCTGAGTTGATGGTGTGGAACTGACAACTAGGCTCTGGAACCAGGGGTTTATATGCTTGCAGCACTTGTAGTCGCCACTATGCCAGAGATATTTCTCACGACTGTTGCATGACAGCTGCAAGTCGCAAATCAGTCGCTTTTTTATCCCACGATTGTCGCTGGATTTTCACTAAATGCCGCGCTTATAGTGCGTGCCAATTCTGTGGTCTATTTGCGTTTTTTCTGTTGATTTGGGACATTATACTGCAAAATAGTTGCACAACAGTCTCAAAATACTCGCAAATCAAAAAAAACTTGCGTGTTTCAAAAGAAAATGTGAAACAATCGTGAAAAATATGGTTGCAAAAAATGCGAAAAATTGCAGGTGGAATACACCCTTTAGCACCTATACACACCTTTTCTTTCAAAATGCTACCACAACAGCAAACAATACAGTAATATTACTGTTAGCAAATAGATCTGTGTGAGTACTGTACTCGTCACCGCTAGCTAGTCGCTACTAATATATTGGAGCTATTCAAGTATGGGTTGACCAACCCTATTCAAACTGCTAACGGGATTACACAGCTTGAACCAGAAACACAAAATATGGTCTATGGCAAACAAAAAAGAAAACAAAAATGTAGGCGTGCATGGAAGCAGGTGCTTAAGTGGCTGGAACATGACATAGCTATGGATGAGATGTTCAGTGATGTTGGCAGTTTCCTCAACTAGCTCAGAAGTTTAACTCATTTTCCACCGGAAAGAATGGCTTCAGGGAACACTTCATCACAATCCATGGGAGTAGTGGACAACACTTAATGGTATTTGAATTAAATTCAGTTGAAATAAATAATGATATATTTTCATTCTATTAGTGACTTTTCATTTATTGATGTATCACAAAGAAAGAAATAACTTCTGTAACATTGTGTTTTCTGAATTGTTTTTAAAAATAGGTTTACATTTGGGCCACCAAAAATGTACTCTGACAATCAGATTTAGGGGTTTGATGGCCGATGGGGACAGTGCTTAAAAATATTAGTGACTGTCCCTGCTTATCAATGTTGAACCACTGTGATCGAGTTGATTTCACTATATGGTAGGGTTTATATATTACTGCATTTAGAGTGGGACCAAAGTCCCAGCAGAATAAATTTACTCTGCAAAATTGACTGTGTACCTGACAAAGCAGCTAATAATAATAAATATTCAACACCTGTAGACAGAATGACAAAAATAGTCTTCCAAACTCAGACAAATCCACAGCCGCCCCACTGAAACAATAATCAAAAGCGATTTCCTCTTCATATCCATCTTGCCATGAACAAAAATAATGTTAGTTAGCATCGACTCACTTCATTTTTCGCCACCTTTGAGACGTGAAGCTTGAAAAGAGGTCTATTTCAGTGTAACTTGGCAAAACTGACACAGCTGTTACAACTTAGGTGCAAAATATTATTCATATTTTACTGTTTCCCCTACATGTATCATATGCACATTATTGTCACTGTTACCAGAATAATACCATAGGGGTTCAGGCTTGTCTGGCTGTCACAGTGTCACAAGTAGATGTTAGATTTTTTTTAAAACATGGGTGGATGTATCTGTTACAGAGATAGAACGAGGAGGCTGTGGTGATCCCGGGGTCCCGGTGTTTGGTCGGCGTAGTGGTGATCGCTTTCAGCATGCCGACGTGTTGACCTTCTTCTGCCAGTCGGCTTTTGAACTAGTAGGAGAGAAGAGCATCACATGCCAGCATAATAACCAGTGGTCTGGCAATAAACCCAGCTGTGTCTGTAAGTATTGTATACTTACCTATTTCTAAGGGTCAGTCTTTCAGGATATCTGTCTGTCTAACTGAGTTCCTATTTGCCTGCCTGTATTATTACCCACTTTCTACCAGCTTCTTTCCTTTCTTAATACCTTCATTATTTCCTTTTTTGTAGTTTCATGTTTCTTCAACTTTACGGCTCCATCAGGGACTATATTGTCCCCAAACTACCCAGAGGAGTATGGGAACAACCTGAACTGTGTGTGGTTGATTATCTCTGAACCAGGGAGTCGCATTCATCTCCTCTTCACAGACTTTGATCTGGAACCACAATTCGACTGGTTGGTTGTCAAAGATGAAGGTAATAATCACTTATTTTTCACTACAATTACCTCTGTCAAGGAGGTTATGTGATAATCAATCTGTATGTTTGTGGGCTGTTTGGTTTTGGTTTGGTAAACTAATCAACTAAAATTAATGGGACTTGGTGGAAGGATGGGCCATGGCCCAAGGAAGAACCCTTTAAATTCAGGTGTGGATTCAGACCAAGGGGCTGAAAAATTTGATTCCTTGGATCACATTATTATGTGATCCAAGGAATCAGTTGACCTTTGATCCTGAATAAAAGAAGTCAGGATGAAAGATCAGCATCAAATAATTGTAATTATCCCTCTGAGGTCACTGATCACAACAAAAGATCAGGATCAGACTTCAGCAATCGGGATCAAAGCTCAGGTCAGATCAGCAGTCAGAGTCAAATCAGAGCAGAATCAAAGGTCAGCAATCAAAAGAAGTGGATCAAAGTTCAATGATCGGGATTAAAGTTCAGTAATCAGGATCAAAGCTCATGTAAGGGTCAACACTTACGACCAAAGGTTAGGATGAGGCTCAAAGGTCATTGTCAGGAAAATAATTCAGAAATCAGGATCAAAGTTCAGTGATCAGGATGAAGTTGTCAAGATCAGTTGGTTGAGTGATGTGTCAGTTACACATCCAGTGCACTATGGCTTTGCTCAGATTTGGAATTTGGTTTGGGTTTGGTGCATGTGTGTGATCTACCAAGTACCCTTCTAGTTTATTTGTGGATTGCCCATTTTACTAGAAACCTATGCTTTCAGTAATCTCTAATACATGGAGATGCAAATTCGTAATGCAAAAACCTGACAGTACGTGGCAAGGAAAAATGCAGAATGCGTATGGGTGATGAATGTCTGGTTGGCTGGCAAAAATTGCATGGATGGAAGAAGAATGTTTTATTTGTTATTGTTATTGAACATTTAGCACTGGATATACACAGTGGCTTTGTTTTACACACACACACTCAAAATGCACTGCAATTAGAGTATCGTTCCCCATCATAAATGTTATTGATTTAAACTGAAACAACAAAAGACCTGATTTGACTGGTTGATCATTATATATAATATTGTGCTTTAATTGTGTTGCAGTAAAGTTGTGCCTGTCAGGGATTCTATTGTTGCAACAATGCAAGGCATTTGGTGCTGTTGCACTGTGCAAAATGAAATAAAAATTGTTCTTTCAAAGTCTCCCAATTTGTTCCCTAATCCAAAATTCAGTATGTCTGATTTTTCTGAAATCAAGACAAACCCACTCTTTAATTGGCATGCCTTAAATAAATTAGCACAAAGTTTTAGACATTCATAAAGTTCACTACAAACGGATGATAACAGGCAAATTTTCTCTTTAATACTCGTTGAAACGCCAGTGTTGTAGGTAATGAGATTATATTATAGATATGTGCTATAATGACTTTTCAGTGCCAAGTGAGGAGAAAAATTAAAACAAAAACTAAATCAATAAATTATAAATATAATAAGAGCAGATAAATAAAATAAATAAAACAAGGGTGCTTCAGGCAAAATATGGAGCAAGTAAAGCCTCATGCAAACTCTCAAGTAAAGTTAGTTTATTGATTTGTCTTGTCACAAATATGTTCAGAAATAAATGCAAATAAACCAATTTTCTCAAAACCCGGTTTTCTTTAGACAAGTCACGGGACAAATACATGAACATTTCCAAGTCAATGAATGTGTCTTGCACTTTATGTACGTGAATAACTAAGAAATACAAACAGTATGGTACTCTATGTTAAATGAGTCTGGAGTAGGCAGTTCTCAAAAACTGAGTGACCTTGCAAGAAGGAGAGTAGTGAGGGAAGCCAACAGGATCTTTGGATTGGAAAATAATACGCAGTACAAGCCTTGATATGCTTTCAATCCATGACATCATATTCAGACAGATCTTCCAAACATTTTCTGAACTTTTATCGACTGTGCATTTAAGAAATGTTATTATTTTCCTATTTTTTCTTTCATTAAAAGACCCAGCCCCTGCACAGGATTCCATTTCATCTGTAATAAGATGATCTACATCACACACCATCAAAGAAAACGAACAGCTTTTCCATTAGCAGAAGGAAAAGAATCAGAACTTGAAACTTTGTCTTTTCCTATTTCTGAATAAAAGAACACGAAAATGCTTGAAAATGTAAAGCAAATGGAGTAGCGCACCTCCAGTGATAATCATCAAGTTGCCTGAGCTGTGAAACAAGCCGCAGTGAAATACAGCCTGAAAAATTGAATCAAGAGCCATTGTAGCCTTTTTTAATGAACACTATTTAAACGGCTTTCTGACATCATTAAAAGGCTATTATTGTCATTTTAAAAAAATGTAATGATTGAAGTCCTTTTCTCCAAATCCCAACAAAAAGACTGTTATTCTGTCAGCCTTCATCACATTGAATTTCTTTCCTCTGCTGAAATTTTACCAATCACTGTAATAACAAATGCATGTAAAAGCATTTCTTTTGCTACAGAATAAAGAGAAGTGTCACATTGCAGCTCAGTTTTTGAATAACTTAACTGAGTCTCAGTGCATGGGTTCTAAAATTCCCAAGCCGGAAAATGTAGCCCTCTACATTTTCGATTTTCCAACTTGGCGGGGGAACTATGGAATTTGTGGTGAAGAATCCTCAGTTATAGGAGAATTCAACGCAATGTCACTTGCCAACATCCTGCTCCGAAAAGTAGCCTGACTGTCACACCCTGCTTGCGCCCGCCACAATCAATAGTGTTTACACATCAACACACACGTTTAGCGATCAACATCGAAACGGACAATGGGGAGGTTTCACAGAATTCCAAAGGATGAAGTGAGGAGAAAGCAGTGGTTAAGAGCAATCAACAGGAGGGACCCAAGTCATAGGAAAGCACTGGGAACCAAGTGATGAAGGAGCTCGTGTTTGCAGTCATCACTTCATCAAAGCCATGTTTTCTATCACAAATGTGATATTTCCCTCACTCCTACACAACCAATCATTTAAATTATATTGTTAAAAAAATGGACATTTTAACGAATGATCCTGGGATATTCCAAAAGCATCTCTAACGTGTCGCTGTTGATAATAGGATATGCGTGCCATTTGTTAACATGTCCACCTTCAGTGCACAGATGTAGCCAAATGCATGCTCCAATAAGAAAAATAAAAAGCATACATGTAGGCCTCCAAACGTTTGTAATTTCTCATTGCCGTTGGGCTGAATGAAGCTTGACTCAGGATCAAATATGTGTAGTTTTGTCTGAATTACAAACTTGATCAGTTTGTCAAGTCACGGCTCCATTTCTCTGTTGGAATTTTCAGTCCCTTATCATGTTGCAGCTTGGTGAGGTATCTTTTTCCGAGCTTCCGTGTCTAACACCTTCACATATGTTGAAACATCAGACATAATTTCGTCCGTTACAAGAATTGTTGATGGTGTTACACTTCAAATGCTAACAACAATGGTGAACCTTGCTCCTTCTGTTGACGGCTAGTGTCGTGCGCATGCTCCAGAATGGCCTCACTTTCGGGATCCCTGAATTTTCCTATAATATACTGAACAAAACTTCCAACGTGACACTTAGATTTATTCAAAGCAATGCAATACTTCAAGAACATTTCTCACATTGATTTTCATGTGCAGGATCCCCAGAGGAGCATTCAAGTTAATGGATAACAACAAAATGAAACTTCGATAAGCTTACAGTTCATTTACTCACTGCTCAATGACATTCCGGATCAATAAATCTTAGTACCTTGTATGGCCACCACGGACATCATGTACCGCTCGAATTTGACGTGGCATAGAGTCAATCAACTGCCGGATTTCAGCCTGGGTGATTCGGCAACAGTTGTCGTCCTGTGGTTGGTTCTGGATCACATCCCCTCACCCGACGATCCAGAATATCCCACAGGTGCTCCATCGAGTTCAGATCCGGTGAGAACGCAGGCCATTCAAGACACTGAACATTATTCTGCCTCAGATAGTCCCTACAAATCCTGGCGACATGCGGTCTGACATTATCTGGCTGCAGAGTCAGCCGGTTTCATGTCACGAGTGGGACAACAACTGGTGCCAGAATCTCATCACAGTAACACACCGCGTTTAGGTTTCCATCGAACACAACCAGTTCCATTTTGTGTCTGCTGCTGATTCCTGCCCAAACCATCACTGATGGTCCACCCCAGCGGTCACGTTGCATCATGTTGCACTCAGCATAACGTTCCCCTCGTCTTCACCATACGTGCCTTCTGCCGTCAGCAACACTCAACTTGAAATGTGACTCGTCTGAAAAGAATACCCTGCTCCATCTGAGAGCGTTCCAGCCCAGATGCGCCCTTGTCCATGCCAGGTGTCAACACCAATCCACGATGGGGACGTCAATTCTGCAGGCTGTCCTCTTGTAGCCGATTACGAACTGTTTGGGCACTGATTTGGTTCTGGTGATGACCTCTGGGCTCAGCAGCAGTGACTATAGCGAAGTCGATCGCGAAGATGTTGCAGATGGATGTGTCTGTCCTGCTGAGGGGTGGTGACACGTAGTCTAGGAGCAGGTCAGTCGCCCGTGGTGCCAGTCTCATTATATCATCTCCATAGGCGGGAGATAGTGCAAACGTTAACTTTGAATGTACTTGCGACCTGTCTCTGTGACATTCCAGCACCCAGCACACCAATGGCTTGGTCCCTCTAATTTTTTTGCAGCCGTGGCATGGTCATGTGTCGTTGAAAGACAACGAAAACTGGTAACTAAGACCGGCATAGTTGTCACTATTTATTGACCAAGTTTGAGATGAGTTGAGCAATTTTCTCATCTCAGCCTGTGTCAGCCACAGCAATTTTAATCTGTGCTCAATCAAGCAGAATGAAACATAACTTTTGAAAAATAACATTCATTTCAACTCTTCTGTGGCTTTTAGACACTAAATTCATCATGCATTACTGGGATTTTATGGGAAATGTATTGAATATTTACACAGTTTGAGTGTTGCGTTGGAGGTTTTAAGTATATTTTATCACTATTATATTGTTCTAAATCAGTTGACTACAGTATCAATCTTGTGACAACTCATTACAAACAGTACCCATCTATTTCCTTAGTGTAGGGAAATGTATTTATATGAACTGGTTGCAAAGAATATCAGACAATGAATGCATTCAGCAATCATTAATATTCAAACTCTGCTCACTCAGAGGAAGTGGGCCTCCCTTTTTATTTTTGTGGCTCACTGGTTGAAGGAGAGCATTTAACTGAAACGCCATATGCAATTTTTGTCTATATATATATATATATATATATATATATACACACCTCAGTTTTTCAACATTGCAGCTACAGATTATGTGGCATTTTTGAGGCTTAGGCCTGTACAAACATGAAATGGACCAGGTGACATGAATGTGGATGTGTTCTTTGCTAAATCCAAGATCCCAATGCTGTTACATGCTTCTTGAATATGGAATGGGAGCATTTGATGTGCATTGAGACTCCTGTTGATATCATTACATTTTGTGGGATCCCCAGAATATCTTGGCTTACACTGGTCCTGTGAGTCCTGTGGTTGTGGAGGATGACAAAATTGTTGGTTACATCAGGGATATGGTATGACTGTAACTCTGTTCAGTGCTTACTTGGACAGGGTGTGGTGTAAGGTTGTGGAGACTAGTGACCTGGATGCATTTCGGTGAAGAGAGGTTCTTTACCAGGACTTTGCAGACGATGCTGTGATCTTTGTTGAAACAGTGGATGATGTGGTTGCTCAAGAAGCTGAATGAGAAGTCACAGGGTCTTGGCTTGCAAATATCCTGTATCAAGAACAAGTTCTCGGCTTTTGCTGGACTCATCCATCAAAAGTGCGGTGAAGTGTTGAACTTGCAAAATAATTTATCTCAAGAAAACTGGCTGTAAAAGTTCTGATTTGGTTGAAAAATAATCCTCAAATTATGTTTGTCCAATTATTTATGGGCTCTGAAAATGGAGGCAGTACAGTGTTTCCCCTTTTTTCAGGCCTGGTAGTACTCACCACAAAAAAAAGACAAACAAACAAACAAACAAAAAAAAAACCTCTTGAATTGCTAGGTGCATTGTGTGGAAAAATGTGAGGCTCAGAAACACAAAAGCTAAGGTTAAGTGATGTGCGCATTACTTTTGAAATCCTACCATCGTCCTGCAAAGCTTGATCATTTTTTTTTTTAACAAAAAAAATCCTACATTTTACAGAAAAATAGTCCTGTGAAGCTTGATCATTGGTTTAAAAACAAAACAAAAAAAACTACAATTCACAGAAAATCACAAATGTATCTTTCTGTGAAATATATAACTTTTATCTATGAGTGGGTATATCGCATATAAAATCACATGAGCATTTTAAAAAATACCAAAGACTTGGAATACTCACTTTCAGCATGATTCACCTCTCCGCTGCCAAATGCATGGTTGCAAACAATATATTTGGTTAAAAGCAAAATTTCATGTGCATATTTATTGTTAGAATCTCTCCAGTCTTCAATGACAGATTTCATGGTCACCCACTATTTTCTTGAAAGTTTGACTCCAGACTGTCTTGTGAAGCATTTAAATACAAATAAATGCCCTGCCAAAAGTGGCCCGCGGGCCACAAATTAGCAGCCCTGATTCCGGCGCTGCACAGCTTTATACATTTTTCTAAATTATCACTTTTGCTTCAACAACGCAGATGTTTGGCATGAAACAGGAGTTATTGAGGCGTGTAATGGCGCCAATGGATTACGCAAATGGTGAAAGACTGTTTCATTAAAAAGATGTCTGCAGTGCAATAGATTCCAGGAGGGAGAAGGTGGAGGATAATGTCCGACTTTTGTTATGTTGATAGGAGTCAAAATCTGTCGAGTTGATGTCAGATTCTGTCAGCTTTCAGTCTGATTGCTTCTATTGAAAGCTCTGACTGCTGACTTTAATTGATACTGAATAGCAGGATATTTAACCGGAGTTTTCAACATCTCGCTGCTGTCAGTTGACTTCTGATAAGATGATAAATAAATAAATAATCCGATTAATGCACTGCCAAATCACTTCCAAATAAAGTTTCCGTAAAACAGGGTGACAAGAGACAAAAATTGAAAAAAATTGTTTTGCCCTTAAACCAATGACATGTTTGCTATCTAAAGTTATTTTTTTCAAGAAAAGTAATGCAATGTTTGACGATTTTCTTTGTAAATTCACTGGTTTAAAGGCAACAGAAAACCATGTTCACTTTTGTCCCTTGTCACCCCGGTTTACGGTACTCCACAGAAGATAGTGTGTGTTCGAGAAAACCAAAATCAAAGCACTGCAGATGTGCTGAAATGATTGACATCCAAATTAATAAATATTTGGCATTATTAAAAAAATCTGGCCTGGCAGGCCCCCAGACTAATGGGAACCCCCACCTATAAAACTGTACGGGAAACACTCCAGTATGCATACAAATGGCCATAATTCCGAAAAGGTTTATGCAGTATTTTGTTGAACTCCTTGAATTAAAGATGAAAGTCTACACAACAATCTTAATTGTTTCGTCTCAACTAAAGTGTGGTTATGTACAGAGGCAAAATTACCCAAAAATGTCGTCACTGTCCAAATACTTATAGAGCTGACTGCAAGCATCAGTCACTGCATCTTTTATTCGCACATAATGCCAGAATGGAATATTACGAAGATGCAGGGCTTGCAGTGCACGTCTGAAAGGGGATTTTGAGAGATTTGGATGATTCGCAAGGGTGTATCAACTGCAACACTCTGAAAAATGTTCCCGAACATAGGTGCAGGTGCATCACTGTTGAGGACCCCAGCAACTGGAAAAGTCTAAGGGGATGTTCACATAACACCTGGCTGCAGCAGCTTTATGGTTACTTTCATGAGATCAGGATAGATTGCGGGTCTGCTTGAACAGGTGCCTGTTGCGACCCAAAGCAGTACCATGAGGTGGTGGATGCGGCAACAGACAGCACCTGTACATGGTCTCAAATCCGACTTGACATGACCTGTTGGGAGATCAACAACATGAAGCATCATATTAGTTCCAGTAAAGTACTGAAGGCCTACATGCTAACTGCCAATCAACATCATTATAATGATCAATTAGATTCCAACAAGTCTCCAATCAAATTCAATAAAGCCATTAAGGCGGTTTTAATATCCTCACAAATGCTCACACTGTGTCATAATTGTTCCGCTGCTGCTGGTTAATCTGTTTATTCTTACCTGCTACACCGCAATTGATTTCTCCATTTTCCTCTGCAGCCTCCTCTTGTTGTAGTCTCTCATTAGCATATTTGGGGATAGCGTTTCTCGCCGTTGTGCGTGATGTATAATTCACATCACCCTAATGTGGGCCTGCTGGGTTTGGTTCTGCGCAGTCCGTCAGGGTTTTGTCACTGCCCCCCAACTGAATCTGTCACCGGCGGCTGGATTCATCAGGGAACTCCCCTAACAGCAGAGTATATTCTGCCAAGCAAAAGTGAGTAACTATTTGTTGCAGTAAATGGTCCTATGCTGTGACACAAATGTCCCAGACAGAAATGAGGTGATGCATGGTTACAGCGCTGCAGGCCGGTGGGAGGGTTGTGCAATGATTTGGGAGCTATTCAGCTGGTGTGCACTGGGTGCTTTAATAGCTGTAAAGTGATGCCTTAATGCCAGAACACACGATAACATAGCCGACCAGGTTCAGCGATTCACGGCTTTCATATGCCCCCAAAGGGGCGATGGGTACTTTGAACAAGATAATGCCTCCTGCCACAGGGAGTGAACTGCCCAGAAATGCATGGTTCAAGAAACATTCAGGTGGAATGACGTTAATAACATCACTATCACAATCCCCTGATGTCAGTCTGTCTCGGGTGAAATGAAATGCAGCATCTGCAGAGAGGACAATGACCCTTCAGAATTTGTCCAAAACATTAATGTATGTCTGGTCAGCTTTATGCCCACAATCCGGCAGGTTTCATGCTGACTCTGTACTGTGACATGTGGCTGCTGTTGTCATGGACAACTGTGGAAAACTTTCTGGTCAGTGAGAGTGCTTCCTGTCTTACTGTATGACTGTGAGACTTGGATGCTAACCAGTGACCTGAGGCAACCACTGGATGTTTTTAGTACCAGGTCTCTTGAGAGGATCCTTGAGAAGTATAACATGCATTGTGAGGGAGCATCAGCTACAACATTTTGGCCATGCGGTGCGTTTCTCTCTGCATGATCCAACAGGCAGGTGCCTCAGTGTTTAGGACCCCAGCAACTGGAGAAGGCCAAGGGCGCACCCACACTTCACCTGGCTGTGGCAGATATATGGTTACTTTCGAGAGGTGGGGATGGACCAGTTGTCTGTCTGGGTGGTTGCCATCCATGGCCCAAGGTGGTTCCGTGGTGTCATGGATGTGGTGACGTGCAGCACGGATGCATGTTCCCAGACTTTACTGAGTGAGAGTGCATCCTATCGGTAAGTGGATCAGCAGAGTTCAATTTCATATTATTATCTCTGGTTTTTTCTATTGTGTTTGAATGAGTTAAGACTGATTCAATTCAATGTATTTATACAGTGCCAAATCACAGCACAAGTCAACCCAAGGTGCTACATATGAGTAAGATTTAAACCTTACTCACCCCCTGAGCAAGCACATTGGCCACAGTGGCAAGGAGGAACCTCAAGCAGACCAGACTCAGTGGGATGACCATCTGCTTTGGTGATACAAACAAAAACAAAACAACAAAATAAAACAAAAGCACAAACAAGAAATTGTCAAACATGTGGAGATACTGTAGATATGTTGCAGCTAAACAATCATATACAAATAGAGTCTAGTGATGACAGCGACCACTAACTCAAAAGACCCAGTCAAATGGATTATAATTAGCAAGTCAGTGTTTTCACCCATCACAGTTTGTTTTTTTTGATCACATGATTGTCCACTGACCCATAGATATGCTCTGGATCTCAAACAGCTCCCAAGTAGATCCCACATGTCCCTGTCCTGGATGGATGGATGGATGGCTGGATGGATGGATTCCTCAGACATACCACTGAGTGGCACAGACTCCTAACATGCTCCCTGCAGCTCTTCTGCTGTTGCCTGGAATGCAGTAGAGGAACCTCCTGGTCCTTGTGGAGCCTTTTCTCCTTCGCTCTCCATCTTCATCTGCCAAACAGAGGCAGTGCAGCCTCTGCTCCTCCAGGCAGGATCTCGGACAGAAATCAATCAATCAGACTTGTCTGTTATTAATGAGATACTCTGTGCAACTAGTCTGCATTAATCATGCACTACTACATATCAAAACATTGCACTCTGTGCCAAATCTGAACATTTTGATACAACAATGTGAGCTGCAATTATACGGATTATAGGATCTATCTATCTATCTATCTATCTATCTATCTATCTATCTTTTCAATAATGACTGTAATATTGCTTGCTGTTACATGGCCACAGAAATTGTGGTATGTGGCCTCCAGCTTGACCAGTAGACATCAATAGATATGAGGCGTTGAAAAGCTTCACATCAGGAAGCTTTTGGTGAAGCAATTGGCTGGGAGTTGAGGGTTCAAGACTTCACTATCTTTTGGCAGCTTTCCCATTACTCCCAACGAGAATGTTGTGCCATGGTGTGAATTTGCATTGTAGTTGTTTTTTTTCCTAAAGTGAAGTCAATCTTTCGACGCTTTACCACGGTCCATCTCAAACTGTTGTGGCATTAGCATGTATGCTAGCTCATATTGAGACAAATAGACAAGCTGAGTGATGTTGGCGTGGCATTGTCCTGTCTTGTCCATTGGACAGGTAGGAGACGATTTTCACATGTGTGACAAGACATTTTCCCTGTCCAGGATAATCGAACAAACTTTAATATTGAGGCCTTGATTTAAAAATTGCTGATATAAAGTGTTGACTGGATGTCTTTGGTACCAGGTATCTCCAGAGAATCCTTGAGTATCACTGGAGTGAAATTGTGTCAAACAAATGTTGACATAGGAAGAGTCAGATAAGGTTTACTACTTGTACTGTGAAGCATCATCAACTACTTTGTTATGGCATTTCTCTGTGCATGATCCTTTGCACAGGTGGCTCAGTTTTGTGTACCCAAGCAACTGGAAAAGGTCACAAGGAAGTCCATGTATCACCTGGCTGTGGCAGGTACCTGCCTACTTTGGAGGTGGAGATGGGCCAGTTGTCTGCCCTGGTGGTTTTCACCCAGGACCCAGGGTGGTTCCATAGTGTGGTGGATGCAGCGACACATTGGGACCAGCACATGCTCCCAGACCTGACCTGGCATTTAAGAGGGTGTTAGCCATTTTTCTGTCAATGTTTGGTTCTCGTTTTCTAGAGTATTTAACAGAGTAGAGATGGAATTCCTTTAGTGCTCTTATAAAAAGTAGAAAATGTTGTAAAAGTTGTATGTCAGCACATTTTTTTCCAGGCAGCAGAATATATTCCCATTTTTAGATTACTGTGTGTATCCAACACATACAGTGCCAAATACCCGTTACGTTGTAGACACCATAAGATATATCACAGGATGTAGTGCCCAAAAATGAACTTCAGTATGATTGAATGCTTACATTTTTCACATTGAAAAAATGAGCTTGAACAAAAGGATGTAATCATCATACAAGAAAGGACACAAAATGTTTTTCCTCAACAGTAATAAATTTGCAGTTTGCCACAAAATACCCCAGTTGTCAGAACCTGCTCCATTTGGAGCAGGTTCAAGATTAAACTATAATTTTACACTCTGAGAGGATTAGTACTCCTGCTACTCAGGCACTCTGTTGCTAAAACATCCTTCTAAGTACTTGAGGAAAAGAAATGACCAATTCACATTTAGTGCGGGATTTCAGTCTTTTGTCACTGCTGTTAATATACAACCCCAAATCAGAAAAAGTTGGGACGATGTGTTAAATGCAAATAAAACACAAACAAAAACACAGCAATTCTCACATTTAATTTGACTTCTATTTCGTTGCAGACAGTATGAACTGAAGATATTTCTTGTTTTGTATGGTCAACTTCATTTCATTTGTTAATATACATCCATTTCTGCATTTAAGGCATGCAAAACATTCCAAAAAAAGTTGGGATGAGGGCAATTTAGGGCTAGTAATGAGGTAAAATAAATAAATAAATGTTATTTCAAACACATCAACAAGTGATTGTAATCATAATTTGGTACAAAAGCACTATCCACGAAAGGCTGTCTTTGAGGAGAAAAGATGGGAAGAGGATCTCCAGTTTGTCAACAAATGCATGAGAAAATTATTGAAATGTTTAAAAACAATGTTTGTCAAAGAAACATTGGAAGGGATTTGCATATGTCTCCCTCTACAGTGCATAATATTATTAAACAATTCAAGGAATCTAGAGGAATTTCAGAGCGTAAAGAGCAAGGGCACAATCCTAAACTGAATACCCATGATCTCCAATCCCTCAGATGGCACTGCATCAAGAACCGTCATTCATCAATAGCTGATATAACCACATGGGCAAGGGATTACTTTGGGAAGGCTGTATCTAGCACTACAATACAGAATTACATTCACAAATGCCACTTAAAACTTTATTGTGCAAAAAAGAAGCCTTATGTTATCCAGAAGCAGCATCGACTTCTCTAGGCTCAGAGGCTTCTGGGTTGGACCATCACACAGTGGGAACATGTGTTGTGGTCAGACAAATCAGTATCTCAGAACTTTTTGGAAGAAATGGAAACCATGTGCTCTGGACCAAAGATGAAAAGGACCATCCAGACAGCAACAAGCCCAAAATCCAGGGTATATATTTTGGACACTCTGTGCATGTGTTATATCTCTTGTTGGACTTTGTGCTTTGTATTTTTGTATTTCTGTCTCATTGATAGTATGGCCATAGCAGATGGTCCCCCCTCTGAGTCTGGTCTGCTTGAGGTTTAT
>OMMV01194281.1:0-19782 GCA_900302635.1 Chatrabus melanurus
TTTTTTAAAAACATTCATTCACTTTAGAAAAATGCTGTCTGATCACGATAACCAGGCAGCGGTACGTTTTAGTTTGCTCTCCTCTCTGCAGTCCTCCAGCTCGCTCGTGCTCAGAGGAACTCTTCCACCAGCCGTCAACCCCAGCAGGAAATGCCGCGGCGAGCTCCGTGGTCGTGACAAACGCAGTCAACATGTCCGGAAAACATTCCTCAACGGCAGACCGGGGGATCGGAGTCACAGGTGCACTGAAGGTCACAGATCGGGCTCAGCCAACACCGAGTGAAAGTGATGACGCACCACCATCTTGGCTTGGCAGCAATCTTCTAGCAACGTGAGCTTTGTCTGGCTGCTACTTTCCATTGTTTTGAATTTCCACCGCATTAAAATAGAGCTACGCAGCATAAAACCCGAGGCATCTGCAAAGTCTATGATCCTTTTTGAATCCTATCACCTTGGGTCAAGTGCTGTGCCTCGCCTCATCCGCCGCACTACAGCACAGTCTTGAGTTCTGGATGGCAACCACCCAGGCAGACAGCCTGCAAATAGATAGCTACTTTTGAGAGGTGGGGATGGACCTGTTGTCTGGCTAGGTGGTTGCCATCCAGGACCCAAGGCAGTTCTGTAATGTGGTGGATGCAGCAACGCGCAGCACCGGTGCATGCTCCAAGAACTGACCTGACCTGGACATGAGGAGCTGGAGTGGGCATGAAGATTCTTCAGCAAGCAACACTAAGAAAATCTTCTGCTCTTCTTCTCTCTGAGACACACAAAACAACAAAACTGATGAGCCACTTTGAGGAGTGACCGGCACAGGACCTGATAAAGTACCACACCTTCTTCTTCTTCTTCTAAGTGTTTTAGATCGGCTTTGTAAAACAGCACCACTGAAAGTTCTAGCGCAGAAGTGCCGTCTTTGTGAATGAATTATGGTTGTGACAGCCCATCCACAGGACCAAATCTGTCTATGTGAGGTAAAAACCAGCTTTATCCACGATAGGACGCACTCTGGGAAATAGTAGAGTGAATAATACATGAGTTTGTGACCATTTCTCCGGAGCAGTGGTCTTCAAACCTGGTCCTCGGGGACCCCCTAACTGCCACATTTTCCATCTCTCCCTGCTCTGCCAAAAGCTGATGAGCTCATTCAGGTGTCTTTTAGCTCTTGATTGGCTGAGCACACCTGAATCAGCTAATTAGCTTTCGGCAGAGCAGGGAGAGATGGACGATGTGCAGGTTAGGACATCTCTTAGGGGGACGGGTCATTATTCCGAAGGTCCTTTGGTCTGAAGGTCCATTGGTCTGAAAATTAGGCCTAAGTCAATTCAATAGAATTTAGCACCGCAGGCCCATAGAATGATCCAAAAGGGTTAGAGTTATAACCATTTTAAACAATTTTTTTGACCAATGGACCTTCGGAATATTGACTAGTCACCGTCCCTAAGGACCAAGGTTGAAGACCACTGCTCTAGAACCAAGGTTTGAAGGTTGTTTTTGCATAATTTGAGGGTGTTCTTTAAAATGAAATTGGGTGACCCGAGCACCAGGTGGCCAAATCCACTGAACCCACTGAAATAGGCAAATATATCACTTCCAGATATCACAACAAGGTGTTCTTGGTGTCTAAATATAGGTTTTAAGGGTGGACAATTTCATTTCTAGACACAGATTTAATGTTTTTTAGACAGATATTTCAGAAAAAGTAATTAACATCTGTGCAGTACTGTATAATCCAATATGATCGACGCCGAAATTAGTCCACATTGTCATTTCTAGGTGTACAAAAAAGGCCGTCTTGGTGAGTAGGAGTAGATTTTCTGTCCATTTCTGGGTGTAAGGTAAATTATTCTTGTGTATTTATGTCCAGAAATAGGCCGAGATATACTTCCTTATATGGACATGTATCACAATTGCTTAAATTTGTATTGAATATGTTGGTACTCATTGATATCGAAAACCTCATCTATGGTTAACGAATGCCATCTCATATTCTATATGAAATGGCATTACATAGAATAGTAATTTTTGCCCCCTGCCACCCCAGCGGGGGAACATAGAAATGCTGTCCGTCCGTCCGTTCGTCCGTGCGTGCGTCCAGGTGAAACACAGTACTCGCAATAACTCTTGATAGGTTGAGCGCACGGCCACCAAGTTTGTACCACAGATGCTTCCCATGGAGGTCTTGGATGAGTTTGATGATGAGTGACCTACTTTCTAAGGTCACAGAGTGAAAAAACAAACAAAACAAAAATAACAGTACTACATATGGTGCTCGCAATAACTTTCCATGCATTCAGTGTGACGGGGGGCGCAAGGCCTTCAGGCCAATATCCAATTTTATATTTTGAAATAGGAAAATACCACTTTGTCACTTCTTGGTATGACAATAAGATGTTCTTGGTATCTAAATATAGGTTTCAGGGTCGAAAGATCTATTTCTGTGGTGTCCAGCTTGGATTTGGCCACCTGGTGGAGTTGGTGCACACTTTGGCGAGGGTCACCCTGTTTCATTTCAAAGAACATCCTCAAATCATGCAAAAACAACCTTCAAACCTTAGTTCTAGAGAAATGGTCACAAACTCGTATATTACTGACTCTGCTAAAATAACTCAGAACACTTCCTGACTTAAATCAATCTCAAACACTGTTTTGTTTCAATGATTCGGATAAATTTAGCAAACCTTCAAACACCTTTCCCCATTCCATGCAGTCTAAGGACAGCAGTATATATAATAATTCTAGCTCCATCCAGGCTGCGCTGTTTCACACAGAAACATCTTATATGGTCGATAGAAATATTACAGCAACATCTGATCATAGATCATCATCTTTTCACAACAGTCTATCTGGTTTGATTTAGTGAAGCTTCTCTTGGTTTAGCCTCCTTCGTTTATAATGTGGCAAGTTAGTCATGAACCACAAGCCACAATTTGTCTCACACTCCACTGGCATCACAGTGGAAGCTTTTAGAAAAGATTGTGTGAAGACCTCTGTGGTTACAGTCAAACCTAAAAAGTGCTGCCTAATAGAAGATGCATGTACCTCTTTTATTATTTTAGTTCTTAAAATTATTGCCACATGCGTGGATTCACTCTGAGGGTTTTTGGTTTGCAGTGCTGCACCAAGGGTGTCTATCTCTGCTGTATTCTGCCACCTAGTGGATGGTTTTATTTCCTAATCAAACCCATGACCTGACAAATACATGTGTGCACAGACAGAAACCCACCAGCAGCAGCCACAGTAGAATAATGAAGTATTCAGCTCATTTATTTTGCATGTGTGCAGTATTTCATGCGTGATTTATGCGCTAACAGTCACATTTGTAGACATGTTTCTGTCTTTGGTGTACCTGTGCTCATTTGTGGTTGTGCTCTCTCCCCATGCTCTCTGGGTTCTGTAGAATCAGCCACACTGACAGTGTGTCAGATGACCCACAGTAAGTTCTGCTCTTGACACCGAGTGGCTCGGCTGCCCGGCCCGACGCGTGCGCTGCGCTTTAAAACAAGGCCTTCTCAACAAGTCATTTAGTTACTCACTGAGACAATTCGATTTTTCTGTGTGGAAGTGGGAAAATCTGCCAACAGCTTGAGATCATTTTAGAAACTTGGGATATACAATCGTATTGTATGTTAGCCCATCTTGCTACAATCCAACTAATTCAGCATTTAGACACCGGTGTGTCTAAATGTCACTGGAACATCCAGTTCCTTCGATAGATGCGCACAAAATGTTCGCTCAGCTGTCTGTGTGTGAAGGTGGACAGCATGGCAGGGGAGCTAAATTGAAGCCAAACACTCTTTATCGCCCCGTAGTGGCTGGTTTTGGTCATAAAAATAAACACAATTCTGGAATTCTTGCCAAATTCTAGCATTTTGGAAATCGGAAATTTGGATTTTTTTTTCTTCCTCATTCCATCTGTTGAACTTGTAGAGAGATTCTTTTCTCTCCACAGTGACGCTCATGTCTCTGGATCCTCGGCACGACATAATTGGGAAGAGCTTATGGGATCATGAAGTCCCTGGATACAGGTGGTTGATGAGGCCGATACCTTTGCAGGAGAACGGAGGTCCAAGTCTTTAGGTTCCTGGTGCTTCCTGTCTTACTGTATGGTTGTGAGACTTGGATGCAAACCAGTGACCTAAAGCAACAACTGGATGTCTTTTCTGAGACTTCTCAGTCTCTTCAGAGGATCCTTGAGTCCCAACGGAATGACTTCATAGCAAGCAAACGGTTACTTGAGGCGACTCGGATGAAGAGCATCACTTGCATTGTGAGAAAGCGCCAGTTACGGCATTTTAGCCATGCAGCACTTTTTTTTTTATGACGTGCACGGCACGTTTTTCTGGACCAGCACACAGGTGGCTCAGTGTTGAGGACCCCAGTAACTGGAAAAGGCCAAGGTGACGCCCGCGTTTCACCTGGCCGCAGCAGATACATGGTTACTTTTGAGAGGTGGCGATGGACCGGTTGTCTGCCTGGGTGGTTGCCATCCAGGACCCATACGGCACCAGCGTATGCTCCCAGACCTGACTTGACTCGTGCTTGACATTACAAGTTGCTTGAAATGAGCTTGTCGGTTGTTTGTTTTTTTCATTTCCAAAGCCTAATTCTAGTGGCCATCAAGGCCACTGCTGTGTGTTTTGATGAGCAGTTTCATTATTTTCCGATATTTTATAGACTAAAGGAGTCATAAAAAACAGATTTCTTGACAATAGAAATAAATGTTATTTCATGCCTTTGCAGATTTCAGAGAATTTTCTCTTTCATAAAGGTGCTTGCATGTGAAATATCTCAATTAAGCAGATTTTTCCCACTTATCACCAAAGTTTTTTTTTTCCAAATTGTTTGTTAAATGACTTGTCAAGATGGATATTTTTCTCCGTGTGTGTGTGTGTGTGTGTGTGTGTGTGCTAACAATCTGAAATAATGTCTTTCACACTTAATCTCATCAATCAGTAGAGTCAAAGAAAACACCTGCATTTTGAAGTTCTTGCAGCGGGACCTGTGGAGGCCATTTCTGAAAATAAAATTTGCCGCTCCAGCTTCACCTCAGCGCTTCTGCCAGCTGCATGTTTCACATCCTCCCCACATCAAACCGCTTCACCAAGAACAGCTTTATACTTTTGAGGAAATGTCTAGATAGAATTCTCATGCTTAGCGGACTTAGTTTCTGAAAGCTGATGTGTAAAGTACAGCTTTATTTTACACCAGCTTTATAAGCAGGATTCATATGCATGCTTCGTTTAAAGTTTTAAGTTATATCTGCAGATATACATTAAAAAAAAAAAGTGCCATATGTCAGCACTGGCTTTAGTTGACATTTTAACATATTAACCTTCGTTTGTTTCACTGTGCAAAACTTTGTCATTGCTTGAAAACACTCTTCTGCTACGATGTCTGTCATGATCAGTAGATACTTTTCTTGTTTCCATAAAACAATAAATGTATGTCCAACACCAGTGTCTTAGTTTTCAGCTTTTTACTGCTTTATATGTTGGCGAGTCAAGATTTGTTTAGTTGACTCTCATGACTATAACTGTGAATATATATTGACTTTAAAGGATCTGTACTGAGCACGCAGTATTACAGCATGTTTCTAAGGGTAACCTGCACCTGATCCTTCCTGTTGCTTAGTGATGCAAGAATGATGGATGCTTTATCATTGCTGCCTGCAGAAACACAGTCTAGTCAGAACTGCAGAGAACATCTGTGTGTCTTTAAGAAGTGTCTGCTGGTTTCACAGAATACCCATTTTTGCACCTCACGCTGATATCTGCAGTGATATGAGATTTTGACTTATTTGATGTGATGCTTTTTATGGGGAAAGGGGGGGTTGAACAAAGTGTCATTATGAAGTCAATTAATCAATGAACATTTATTTATATAGCCCTTTACAGCAACCAAAAGGTGATCAAAGTGCTTTACTGTAAAATCAAGAAATAAAATTGACAGGAACAAAAGCAAAACAAACAATAAAATCAGATGAGGAACATAAAAAACAGAAGTGACAGATTCAACAAATACTTAAACCAGAGAGAAACCAGTACGGCACCATTTCCTAAACCTTTTACGTCACGGTCTAGTTGTTCTTGTTTGGATTTGACCACAATTCAAATGATAGATGGCAGACACTTTGTGGACGTTTATATAAAAAAAAATCTTAAAAGAGTCGACCAAAGTTCAAAGTTGCCAGGTTTTGGATGAATAAGTGAATCAGTTCTCGGAACTTGCTCGGTCCTGCCCCTTCAATATCTATGAAACCATAAATGTTTTCTTATCGAACGGTACGTCATAAAATAAGGTAAAACCTAGAAAGTCTAAAAATGATCTTAACTCAGTTTTCAAAAAAAAAAAAAATCAACTTACTTGGTTTTTCCAAAACACTCAAGAGTAGTAGTGAATAAAAAAAGCCTTTGTCACCATCATAAAAGTAATTTTAAAAAGAAAGAAAACAAAGCAGACCTAACTTTATTACTTTGAATGCTTTTCCGAAAAGATGAGGATGTCTGCAGTCTGGTGAAAGGGCTGTAATAATAATAATAACTTTATTTATATAGCACTTTCAGGATAAATGCATGAGTCCTCCCGAGCAGGCACACCTCTCAGCAAAAGTTGGAAAAAGTCTTTTTTTTTTTTTTCCAGAGCTCAGTGGACTTCCAGTCGCTCCCAGTCCTCGGCACAGAACAACACGAGGCGCACACTCACTGATCTGATCCGTCCTCCTGATATTTCTGAGTAATTATTTCCCTCCTTTGCCCGCGACGTGTGTCGAGCTGCAACCGGGCTGACTCGAGTGGAGCACAATGCAGCAGAGATGGTCTGCTTTTAACGTGCTCCGTTCACGTGAACACGCACTTGCCTGTTCTCCGCTAACAACTGCTTTGATTTCACTGCAACTCTGCATCGAAATTTACGCAGTAATAGCTTTAAAAACAAGTCACCATGACAATAAATCTCTATTTCACACTATTATGTAAACTTTGCATTTAATCTGCGTGCCAAATCATGGCGGGACGGTACATACAGATCACGGTTCAACTGCGATCAGTTACACCACTACCAAGAAACAGTTATATGCACACATCCTGCACTCACAGTCTACTCACTGGGAGGGTGTCCGAATATCTTAGAAGAAAAACAAGCGAATTTAAATCACAGTGATTAATTCATATTTAAAGTAAGAAAACCTTCTGTCTTTTCACCTCAGGAGTATGAGTATGTTTGACATGCGTGATGAAGAGGAGGCCATCTTGGGGGGACCCCACTGTCAGGTCCGTCATGAACTGATGCACAACCAGTACAACAAGATGAAAGAAGAGGAGGATCACTGGCAGGATGTGAGTGTCTGAATTTTGATTTACTGCTTTTATTATGTCTAGCAATGACAGAGAAGGGAAGTGGTCATGTGATTGCCCCTGTGTGTATGTCAGAGAGGGGTTTTGACAAAATGTTGTGTCTAGATGCTCCTTGATTAGGGAAGAGTTGATTAAACTTTGAGGAGGATCTTGGTTGCTTTTCTCGGTTCACAGGAATGCTTTAATTTTCCCAGAGTTGCTGATCCAATCCCTTAACTTTGTTCACTTCAGAACTAAAGCACGTCTCTGTTTGTCAGGACCTGGCTCGATGGAAAACTCGGAGGAAGAGCATTTCCCAGGACCTGATCAAAAAGGAAGAGGAGAGGAAGATGATGGAGCAACTGATGTCCGGCAACAGCTGTACCTCACAGAGAAGGAAAAGCGTCAAGACGTACAGAGAGATAGTGGAGGACAAGTAAGTCTTGAGGTTGACTTTTGCTCTCCAACTTTGTTAAAAGCAAACAATAGCTATGTTATAGAGGTCTGCACCAGTGTGAGAGTCAATAACTTATAAAGCAGCTCTTACAGCGCCATGTTTTCTTGAGCAGCGCCTGGGCACAGCTCATGTGTGTCCCCGGGGGAGGTCAGCATGCCGCACAGATCTGCACAAGTCAGGAAAGTTTGCTTAAATTCGTGCCAGTTTTGAACATGTTCAAAATTTCCTGGAGCTCAGTCGTACCCCTGGCTACCTCGCATTCAGCACGGTGCTGTCTCGACGCACCTCACTTTCCAATATCCACGCCAAGTATGTAAAGAATTTCCCCCAGATATCAATGGTCAAGGATGGAGCGTGCACCGGATTTTCCCCGTGCCGTCCTGAGCTGAGTGCGGTCTGGGCTGAAGTGGCGTTGGGTCCACTGACGCAAGAATCTACCACTCCTCCTGAACGGGACATCAGTCCGATGCAGGTTATTTCCCCAGCCAAGGCTGGTACCCTTTTACAGCTGGATGGACTGAGACGATGCAGATGAAGCGTTTTGTCCAACGACACAGACAGGTAGCATGAGCGGTCATATTGGCAAGCCAGTTCCTTATCCACTCAGCTCTGGAATAAAATGACTTTTCCCACCTTTTGCCCAGTGGTGTGCTTGCTCTGGAAGACTCAGCGTCCAATGCAGCCAGCTGCTTGAGGAAATCAGTTAAGGTGCACCGAGTTGTGGCCCGGCCCTTTATTGCGCGAAACGGAGCCAAACTCGGCTCGGTGTAAGAATAGCTTAAGTCAATGGCAGTTTTTCAGTCGACAGCTTAAGTACTAGATGGTCTGTTTCAGTCTGCCAAAAAAAAAGTACAGGCAGAAACACAATTCATTCAAAGCTCTTGTAACCACATAGTTACATTTTTGAAGATGTGCTTGTGAGCTATACGCCTGGTCTCATCCATCAATTATCTGAGGCCCGGTCCTGATTAAGTGAGGAAGACAGACATCCCTCTTTCCGTCCATATCCTTTAGTTCCTCTTTAGGGATCCCGAGGAATTACCAGACCAGATGGGACATATATATCCCTCTATCCATTCATAATCTTTAGTTCAGGGGTGGGTATGAAGGTCCAAGACGGTGCAGGTTTCCCTTGCTACCGATCACCTCAGCAGGCGATTTCACAGATGATCAGGACTTTAAAGTGAGGGGAGGCGCTCATCAGTAAAACCACCTGCTGAGGTGATCAGTTGCAAGGAAAACCTGCCCTGTCTTGGACCTTCATGGCACAGTATTGCCCACCCCTGGTTTCCTTCCTCTTTAGGGATCCCAAGGCATTACTAGGCCATATGGGAAATATATCCATGTGGCGAGATGTGGGTTGACTCCGGTGTCTCCTTCCAATTGGACACACCCTTAAAGCCTCCAAAAGTGTTCTGAGGCATCCTGAGCATATGTCCAAACCACCTTAACTGTCTCTTTTCAACGTGAAGGAGCGGTATATGGGGATCAGTTGATATGATCCCAAGGAAACAATGTGGAACTGTTACTGTGTGGACTCACCACCCACTAGGATAGGCGTAGGCGATAGGGTACCATGCATTTTCTGAAGCAAGTTGGGGCAGGAGCATTGTGAAGTAGCAGGAGATCTCTTGATTTGATTAAAAGTGTCATAATATTTTTCCTTGTTCAAACCTTGCTCTGATTATTGTTTGAAATACAAATATGCCTTCTTATTTTTCCCTGGAAATTGAAATGACAAATGTTCCCTAAATGCTGATCTAGTTTTGATATCAGTTGAGAATAAGGTGAACGTTATTGTTTCATCTGTTCACAGAGAGCGTCGGGAGGAGGAGCTGCGGGTGGCGTACAACAAAGCCGGAACACCTGAAGAGGCATCGACTGTTCTTCAACGTTACGCTCAGCGCTTCTCCATCAGCGAGGCGGTCCTAGAACGCTTGCAGTTGCCTAGGCTCTTGGACCGCAGCGTATCCGCTGACCCAACATTCCCCTGCTCACCTTTATCCCTTTCCTTATCCTCCTCTCCAACAACCCCAGAACCAACCAACATGGATCCCAATGGGCCCATGAGATACCTGCGCCAGCAGTCGGCCCCAACTCCAAAATTCACGTCGACATTAGAGGCACGAATTGAAGAATTTCCCAAAGCGTCCTCATCACAGCAGCGGCCCCAAATTCGTTCTCGCTCATCTGAGCCACCATCCACCCGAGCCCTGTCTCCCATATCAGTGCCTTTGCTGACACCAAAGCCTTCCTTCCAGTTCCAACCCACAGCCTCTGAGTCAGTGCCCAGCAAGGTGAGGTCAATTCTGATTGGCTCAGAGTTGTGAGATTACTTTCAAACACACAATTTTTTTATATTACAGCATGGGCCCTTGGCATTCATGATGACGACCCCCAAAGTCCTATAGTGATGGTCAGGGCTTAAAGTGGGCATTCCGGCACCTTCGATGGCTTTTTCCACAACTGCTGTTAAATTCCAAGCACAAAAAAAAAAAAAATTACCGCTGCACCAGAAAAGAGTCGGACTTTCCCTTTATTTAAAAAAAAAAAATTTGTATTTGAATAGTGACAGATACAGTGAACATAGACAAACTTGAAACAGTCATCTGATGCTTGCATCATAGTGTTTATAGCTAAAGCTAATTTGCAACACTTGTCCCTAGTAGGGCTTTTAGCTAAAAAAAAAATAAATAAATAAATTTAAATTTTAAAAAATAAATTGAAAAAAATACAAAACACACAGTAAAGTGACCAGAAAACTAAATATGGGTGCACGATTGTTGCTGAATTTGCCACAATTTAGTATTTGTTTTCGAAGTGGATGAGGAGTAATAATTGATTTTCAAAAAGCTGTTTGCAAACGTGTCGTCGTGCCTTTCAGACCAAAGGGCAGCTCAAATTTACTGAAGCACCTGAAAGAGGGATCCAGATCTGTTTGAAGATGAGTGAGTTTCAATTCGTGTTAATGTGTTATTCCATTCGCCGTGTAGGTTAACATAATGTAACCATAGCTTGTAGTACCGTCCTGACCGTTCTGTGTCCTGTAATCAAACTATAATGATTGCACTTTAAATAAATATATCCAAGCCTGCAGTTGCACATCAAACCTGAACAAATCTTGCAGCCCAGCATCTGTACAGCATTTGAAACATGCATTCGCCGAGCCAAACTGTGCCATGAACCAGTGCATCGTAGCACCTCACTGGGACACACAGTGGAGTGAATGCTGGCCAAATAAAAAAAAGAGCGGTGTTAGATATGACGAGATTAAACTGTGCCTCATTTAAGAGTCATTTGGTGTCAAAGCTGTGACTCCCAAGCGTCGCTAAAAGCTTTGTTACTTGAAGTGTCATACTAATGTCGTCTTCTTCTTCTTCTTCTTCTGCTGCTCTGTTAGCTCATCGTCATACTGACATCTACTGGTCAAATAATTTGTCGCACAATACTATAATATTATGATCAAAACTCGTTTTGCTTTTGGCTTCTCCAGCAAGTAATATTATAGACATTATTTACTGGAGATATAGAAGTAGAAGAAGTAGAAGTAAATCCTTAATACATCCAAATATTTCCATTAGTGATTAATCTGTCCAACAAGGATCCAGGGGATTTCAGGCATTTTTGCTTGATAAATGATTGAAACATTTAATCAGTTAAATGGTTATTGATTCATTTTCTGTCGATTGGCTAATCAATGAAAAGCTGTAGTAGTGACTCCCTCCTCATTGGCTGGTAGGCGAATTTCCCCTCTGCTCTCTGACTATTCAAACACCACAAAGCTGCCATGGAGATGAGCCGGCTGGTTTTTGAGAAAACAACATCTCCTCCCACAAGAAGCACGTCACGTTTCAGTTAATCTCAGAGTGCTCTGACCAGGATCCATTTCCTTTTCTTTTGGAAATATTGCCAAATGGAAAAGGTCAAAATGAGATCTTGTGTTTTGATGGAAAGCTATCACCAGACCAAATGGTTTCAGAGTACTTCTCTAGAATGTGGTGTCAGGAGTCTAAGCTGAGCTCCATCTTGAAAGGAGCCCTGTGTTTCCTATTGACTTAAGGAGCAGACAAGTAGGGTCCTCTCAATGTGAAGTGGGCTCCCCCGTGGACAAAGAGGGCCCACACAGGCTGCTAGGCGAGGGATGAGAAGGTGGAGGCCCGGGGCACGGGCTGAGAGCCTGCATTCATCCGATCCCACCGCTGTGTCTAAAGTTACCGCTCGCCAGGAGTGCCTCGCACATACATCAGTGGCTCTTTGTCACAGAGGCCACGATGGGCCTGTGGGCTCGACAGACAGCTTACAGCAAAGGATGAGTGGACAATAAGAACCATAAGTGCTGATTTTAGGTGTTTTAGACACGGAGATTTCAGGTGTTGGGGTTCTTTACATTTTTTCATTGCTAGCAAAAAAAAACAATATGAATTTATTTAGATTCTTCTTCCAGGTCATTGATATCAACATGAACCACCAAATAATCAGAAAAAAAATGCAGACCTGCACAAGGTAGTGAAGTATAGTACAACAAACCAATTTTGTTTGTTGTGTTGCAACAGGATTTTTTTTTCTTTTTTCTTTGTCTCGGTTTTTATGAAACACTTTGGGGCTGTACTTTGACCTGCAGTTGCATCAGGAAGGGTATCCGGTGTAAAACTTCTTCCAAATCAAGTTCAGGTCAGTTCTGGGAGTAGGAGTGGGCGATATGACCTAAAATTAATATCGATATTTTTCACTTGTTGGACGGTGACGGTATTTTATCACAGTATTATTCGTTTTCCATGATATGACCCCTTAGATAATCATCTTATTGGAGTAAGCATTTAACCTGGACTATTTTCAATTTCAAATCTGCCTCTTCAAAGTTAAAATCTGAATGAAAACCTTCATGAATCAGATAGTTTTGTACATTTAAAAGGTCCTTGGCTGTGTTTAATTAAGGTTCGTTCCAGGCGCTACAGGCTTAAATAATCCTGCAGTGCAAAAACACCGCTGGTTCACACAACATAATCACATTTTAACCATTTTCATGACTGTTAAGTTATGTCTTCTTTTTAAAAATGACTTTATAGCGAGTTATAGCTGTTTAAAAAAATAAATAAATAATGGTTACATTGACCTCCTCCAGCTCTGATCAGGCTCAGTGCTGCAGTGCCAAAATTATTACTGGATCCCCAAATTAATAGATATTTGGCATTATTTTTCATTGGCATCATTAACAAAATATGTCTGTCCTGGCGGGGGTTCCTGTACTATTATAGGGGGGAATTGATTCATCACGGGCAGGCTCTTTCACTCAGTTACTTTCCAGCTGACTTGATTGAAGTCTGTGAGGGCTCAGGGGTCACGGCTTAGGGAGGACATTGGGACAGGGCCAGACACTCTGGCTCCTCTGTCAGCTTCTCACATGCTGCAGTCAGGGCATCCACTGATTCCTCAAAGGATCACAGCATCATCTGTAAAGTCAAGGTAAACTTTTTCTCACCGACAAAGGCATCGAAGCTGCTGGTCTCCACAACCCTAAGCCACTGAACAGATAAACACCACTATTCACTGGGAAGAAGTCAATCCACACAGCACTCACACTAAATGTGTACAGGCGGACTATGATGCCCATCAACTTATTGTGGATCCTGCACCTTCTCAGGATGTCCCAGAGAGCAGCCCACTCAACTGAATCAAACGCTTTGTGAAAATTAACATAATTTGGAAAGAAGCACTGCCAATATTCACACTTGCGTTCAGTGAGTGAGTACTGGCAGAGCAAGGATGAGGTCCATGATTGTACTATAGTACAACCCCAAATCAGAAAAAGTTGGGACAATATGGAAAATGCCAAAAAAAAAAAAAAAACAATAAAAAAACACCAGTAATCCTTACATTTACTTTGACTTCTATTTCATTGCAGACAATATGAGCCAAAGATGTTTCATGTTTTGTGCGGTCAACTTCATTTCATTTGTTAATATACATCCATTCCTGCATTTAAGACCTGCAACACATTTTTTTTTTAAAGTTGGGATGGGGCAATTTATTCTAAATATAAGGACTTTTACAGCCAGGTTCCTTGAGACAATGCAGGGGGATGGATACATGATCATTTTCCAAGTCACTGAATATGTCTTGGACTTCATTTATATCAATCATTAAGAAATACAAACAGTATGGTACTCTATGGTAAGTCTGTCTGGAGTAAGCAGTTCTCAAAAATTGAGTGACCATGCTGGAAGGAGACTAGTGAGGGAAGCCACCAAGACACCCAGACAACTCTGAAGGAGTTGTAGGCTTGTGCGGTTGTGGTTGAAAACATGAAATATCATGGGTTCATACTGTCTGCAATGAAATTGAAATCAAAGTAAATGTAAGGATCACTGCTGGGGTTTTTTTTTTGTTTTGTTTTGTTTTTTTAATTTGCATTTTCCATATCGTCCCAACTTTTTCTGATTTGGGCTTGAATATTGCTATACTATAATGGCCTACATTATCTTTAAATGTTTTTTTTTTATTATTATTATGGTTATTGATTGTATAGGTCATGGAAAGGCTGAAAGTAAGAAAAAGGTAACAATGTCAATATTATGGATCTCCAAATGATTGAACTTAAATCATATTGCAATTTTTTTTTAAATAAAATTAAACTTGGAGTAGCTAAGGCTGCCATATATAGGGAATTTGCACTGCCAAATAAGTTCAGATTTGAGTCTGACTGGTCACACTGGAATAAATCAGAAATGAGCTTCCATAAATCGATATGTTGCAGTGATATTTGTTTTATCAAGTCAGATCATCCAGTCCTTTATCAAAGCCACTGACTTGAATTATTTTTAACCCTTTACCGAGTGAAACACTATATTTAGTCGCTTCTGTAAACATAAACGCCTTCCCAATGCCTCTCTGTGAGGTTGTAGAGCCATGTAGATTTTCTCCCAGTCAATCAGCGAAGCGCAGGCTATCTCACAGATAGTGACATCATGGCATCTGACCAATCAGCAGTCGCCGGGACCAGCAAGGAATCATATGTGGTAAATTCACTGAACTTGATTTGCAACACAAAAATGAAAAATTTTGGAGAAAAAAGTTACAAATGTAAAAAATTATTTTAATATCCCCCAATAACTCTCTAGGGTTGAAATTTTGAATTTCCAAATATTTAAATGAACTGCACAATGAAATAAATCCCAAATCTGTTCTCTGATTTTAGGTGGACGTCTTTTTCAGGATCAACGGCGACATCGGAAATGATGACATCACGCCCGAGAGGGAAGGAAGAAAATCTCCTCCTCAGTTTCAGCCTTCTCCCTCCATGACCAGCGGCAGCGTCACAGACGTTTCCACGTCAGCGGCTGCGGCCCCACTCAGCACACAGACCTCCAAGACGTCCGGAAAACCCAAGGAGGCACAAGGTGGCACAGAAGCGATTTCTGAGAGTGTCCAAGAGGAGAGAGGCGCCACACTGAACAGGCCCACCTCACTCCCAACGGTCAGGATTACAACAGTTTATATGATTATGTTTATGTGATGCAAAATCTGCTGCACCTATGCGACATATATATAGACCGGAAAATCACTTGGGTCCCTTGGACAAGGTCCTTAATCCCCAAATTACTCCTGGAGTGCAGTTGGGCACCTTTCATGGCAGCACGCTGACACCGGTGTATGAATGGGTGAATGTGAGGCATCATTGTAAAGCGCTTTGTGCAGTATAAATGCAGTTCATTTCATATATGTACATTGTTTTAGTGTTGTTGATGTCCATAGGAACACATTTTTCTAGAAATGTCAAGATTTTGACACAATCCCACTGTCACAGTTTTGTCGATCTCTCTGTGTTTTGTCTGTCCAGTTGTGTTACACTGGGCCACATTTTGGAGCTTTAGTCAGTCGTCTGGAATTAGACCATCTTTAGACAAAGGTTAAACATGCACAGACCATGACGCCTGTGTATGTGCATGTGCAGGGACTGTGCTTGGTCTCGGGGTAGTTTTATTCCACACAGACACCATCTGTTGCTCATTACAGGAACTGCAGAAGCAAGAAGTCGGCTTTGGGGGGGACGAACCAGCTCCTACACAGCAAAAAAAGTCAAGCACTGCAGAGTCCGGAGCTCAACAAACACCCTCTACAGGTGGGAGCAGCATGTGGCAACACTGCCCCCTTGTGGTTGCTTGTAGGTTTGGGTCATTTCACCCCACAATTTTGCAAGAGGGCCTGACTGAACTGTGGATTTCCACTCTAGACCGGATACACGTGACCTCTACTTTTCTTCAGCAGGAGAATGCAAGGACTGAAACACGTCATTGGGGTTTGCATTAGGGTTAGGGTTACAGCAGGGGTGGGCGCCGTGAAGGGCAAAGACAGTGCAGGTTTTCCCTGCAACCAATTACCTCAGTAGTTGGTTTTACTGATGAGCTCCTCCCCTCAGTTTAAAGTACAGGTTATCTGTGAAATCACCTGCTGAGGTGATCAGCAGTAAGAAAAACCTGCACCGTCTTGGCCCTTAATGCCCTGGGTTACAGTTGGGGGGAACAAGTCAGCAGAAACCTGTGACCTTCATGCTTGGAAGGAGGAAGTAGCTGAGTCAGATTTAAGGTGTATTTTTTTCTGTTAGGGTAAGGATTAATAACTTGAGAGGAACTTTTCAAATTTACTGTCATTTGACATTAAAATGAAATGTTAAATTTCTTTAAATCTTTTTCAATTTTTGTGCGTCCAGTGGCCAAACGAGAACAGAACGCCTCCAGCCTGGTTGGCTCGCAGCAGATTCAGCCAATAACCTCTCAGGTGAGGATGCAAAACAAAATCAACACTTTTTGTCACCCCGTCATTTTGCAGCGCGTCGGATAATCTGTAAATGTGCCCACAGATCAGCGTCCACAGTGCCGAGGAGCGGCCGCAGAGAAAAGAGAGAGCGCTGAGTTTAACTAATCCTGGATCGTTTGGACATCAGCCGCCGTGTGAAACCACAGGAGGTGACTTCACCCGAACATCCAAATACCAAAGCAGCAGCTTCTGTTCCCTGCACCTCCGTCTCCTCTGTGTTTGGCAAACATGTCCTTCTTTACCCTTTACCTTTCAACCTGCCCATCCTTCTGTTTTGCTGTTGGAAAGCAAGATATTTGAATCACTTATTAAGCGATAAACATCAGCCCAGAAGTTTAAAAAGTAGTCTTTTCATTTTAGTGTAACTTTAAAGACTAAAATATGTATTTTTTCGTGTAGTATTGTAGTAAAGGGGTGCGGTTTTTATTTTTTGTGTGCGTGTGATTTCAGTTATAAAAAGACTTTTTCCTTTGGCACCATTATAATTTTGCAGTCTTATATCGCAGATGTGATCAAAATTCACCTTTTTGTGGGAAAAAAATTTAATTTTGACATAATATGGGTTAAAATGTCATAACATATGTGAGATGTAAAATAGAAACAAAATCTAACTTGACTGTTCTTACTCTGGTTGCATTTCCATAAATCAGATATATATTGACCCCACCAAAATCTGAGATGTGGTTTGTTCAGACTAATCAAAAAAAAAAGATCCAATCTGTGTCACGTGGCAGAAGAAAATCAGATCTGAGCCACTTTAGCCTGAAATGTAAATGTGGCTTGAAGAATGTTCATTCCACCTCCTGGTTTTGACACTTTGCCCTCTCCCTTCCTTTCTTTCCTCCCTTCCTTCCCCCATTTTTCCCCTCTATGTGTGTGTATTTTTATTTTTTTTAATTTTGCTGTAGAGTTTGCAAAGAGTGTCAGGTCTCCGCTGGCAACCAGCAACCCTAAGTTGCGCTGGGAGTTCTTTGTTCCTTCAGGTAAACATTCATGCATTCATTCATTGGTGGAGCTCAGCACTTAGAGGGCGTTAAAGCTGCGGGGTTTTCCAACAGGTCCTCCAATGGCTAAACGGCAACCCTTCACTTACAGCTTTCTTTTTTTTTTGCTGGTGTATGTTGCTGTAATGTGGCTGCTGCATTTGTTTCTCACTTATATTACAACTGTCAGAAAGACGATGCACAGTAACTCCAACTCACTCATCAGTGTGCACAATCAGTGTCAGTGTCCTTTTGATAACTTTGCATTTATTAGGGTATTTGAATATCTTTAACCACAAATAGATTTCATGATTTTGATGAACTGTGACAAATCACCATAATTGCAAAAAAAAAAAAATTATGCAGAATCCACTATTTTGCAGAAGCCAAAATAATTATTTAAGTTATTGCTTCTCTGACCACTCGCCATTTCCATGCAGAAAAGACCATTTGCATTACAAGCCATATTTTTTTCCCGACAGATCTTATTGCATTTGTAAAAAAAAAAAATGATAGAGTTTTGGAAATACCAAAGATGAACAAATCAATGAGTGAAATCATTTTCAATGCAAGAGTCCCTGGCGAGAAATGATATGAAACACTGATCAGACCCTCAAACCCAGAAGAGACGAGCGTGTGCAAGGATTCTACTCAAGTATTCGCTTCTCCCAGCTCCTTTGAACTCTACTCGACTATTCACACCTGCCCAACATTAGTAATTATTGAGTCTTTAAATCTTCTTTCCTCTGTTGTACTTACATGTCAGGTTCTGCTCAGAATTCTCTGCTTGTTAGTTTGTGGCCTTGGTGAAGTTCTTCTTTTGTTTTGCTTTACTTCTGTCTGTTTGTTTTTGGTAGGGTGGGAGGGGATCATGTTTCAGTTTTCTTGAATTTTGATGTGCGTTTTCCTGTTTTATCTTTATTTGTTTAGTTAATTTAGTTTATTTTTGATGTCAAACCAGTTTTTCTTTGTTTTATTTACTTTTTTTTTAAATTTTTTATTAAATCTAACATTTAATTTCATCACGTCCCGGGTTCCACAGTCCAGCTTCCATGACAGCCTCATACATATATGTAAAAAGTCGAGTGTCACAATGCAGCATTTTTCCCATAAAGCCAAAAAATTTAATAAAAGTCACTTTTATTGAATACGTTTTTTTTTTGTTTTTTTTTAAGTTACCCAGGAATCAGCTGATGAAATTAAAAGTGACACAAAATGCTCACTGCACAGGTTCTGTTGCAGCCATAGACATAAATTAACACATTGTGGAAACTTGTGAAATGTCTGAAGCCTATTTGAATCAATTCTCCTTGTCATACGACTAAAGATGGTCATATCGTCACTGACTTCTCACTCCAACAGCACCGTGTGCAACTTTTGGTGGTCAGATGAAACTGCAAGTTGGCACAAATACACATTTTTCATATAAGCCTGCTGGGGAAACAAAGCTTGTGTGGGATTTGAAAATGTTTTATTTATTTTATATTTTGGACGCCTCCATAGAGCTTTTAGAATCATGCTAATGACTGACCGACTTCGTTTGATGAATTATCTACAAGGGTCAGATGGTGAAAGCTGAAGGAGGAAAACTGTGAAATTCAGGGAGGAGGTGATGTGATTTTGGACAACTGGAAAAGTACTGCAGATGTGGTGAGAGAGACAGCTAGGAAGGTACTAGGTGTGATGTGTGGGCAGAGGAAGGAAGACAAAGAGACGTGGTGGTGGAATGAAGATGTTCAGGAAAGTATAAGGAGAAAGAGGTTGGCAAAAAAGACTTGGGATAGTCTGAGAGATGATGAAAGTAGACAGGAGTACATGGAGATGTGGCATTAGATGAAAGGCTAAGGAAAGGGCGTATAGTGAGCTGTGCATGAAGTTGAACAGTAAGGAAGGAGAAAAGGACTTGTACCGATTGGCCAGACAGAGGGACCGAGCTGGAAAGGATGTGCAGCAGGTTAGGATGATAAAGATACAGATGGAAATGTGCTGACAAGTGAGGAGAGTGTATTGAGAAGGTGGAGGGAGTCTTTTGAGGAGCTAATGAATGAAGAGAGAGAGAGAGTGAAGGCTGGATGATTTGGAGAGAGTAAATCAGGAAGTGCAACAGATTAGTAAGGATGAAGTGAGGACAGCTATGAAGAGGATGAAGAGTGGAAAGGCAGTTGGTCCAGATGACATACCAGTGAAGACATGGAAG
>OMMV01194283.1:0-13164 GCA_900302635.1 Chatrabus melanurus
TTGGTTTTAACGAGAGGTTATTTGAGCTACTGTTGCCGTTCTATCATCTTGAACCAGTCTGCCCATTCTCCTCTGACCTCTGACATCAACAAGGCATTTTCGTCCACACAACTGCCGCTCACTGGATATCTTCTCTTTTTCGGACCATTCTCTGTAAACCCTAGAGATGGTTGTGCGTGAAAATCCCAGTAGATCAGCAGTTTCTGAAATACTCAGACCAGCCCGTCTGGCGCCAACAACCATGCCACATTCAAAGTCACTTAAATCCCCTTTCTTCCCCATTCTGATGCTCGGTTTGAACTTCAGCAACTCGTCTTCACCACGTCTAGATGCCTAAATGCATGGAGTTGCTGCCATGTGATTGGCTGATTAGCTAACAAACAATTGAACAGGTGTACCTAATAAAGTGGCCGGTGAGTGTATATACACTTCACTTGAAGGAATGAAAATAGGATTTGCCCATAATGCAGGTGAGAACACACCATTCATCCTCCATTTTTCATTTCGCTCCGACAACAAAGCACTTAAACAGGACGTGCTCATAATTCCGACTTCATATGTGGGAAGTGGGATGTCCTGACTAGCAGGTGAAAGCAGCACAGATGCTAACATTGTAAATAATAAAGCTTCAACAATGCCGTCATATTCGCCTCCAGCAAAAGCATCACTTCCATTCTGTTACTGCGACTCCCTCAAGAGCTCGCACGACATCATATCACAACAAGCAAATCAGTCCAGAAAATTATTTTAGAAACTGACTGATCCGTGTGTGTGTGTGTGTGTGTGTGTGTGTGTGTGTGTGGAAGGCCACTTTAACTTTGTGAATATAAAAAGTGACTGTGCAACAACAATGTTTATTTGCAAAATATCTCGATAAATCAGAGTGTTGAACTGGAAGTCCTGCTCAGTGCAAACAGAATAATGATGGTAATGATAACGGTCTTTACCACGACTTGTACTGGGGGACTCGACCTTCTCACATTCTGGCTGCTCGGCTCCCACTGTGTCGTCAACGATGGCCATATGGGTGAGCAATTTGTCCTCAGCTGTCCCGTCTTCTGTCTCAACCGCGCTCAGCTTCACCGGTTTACTGGCAAGTGTTAGAAAGAGAGATGAAATAAAGAAGAACTATGTCTGTGCAAATTTGACATATTTAATTCTGCGATCGTTTAAATGTGTTGCAGTATGACGGAACATCGTCACTGACGCGTATCTGATGTCGTCGGGTTCAGGGAAGGATTCAGGCCAGTTTAGGAAGCAGTTGAGGAAGACCATGCAGGCCAAACCAGACCAAACCCACATGATGACTCGGAACGACACGCCCAGATCATAAATCAGCTGGAGAGGAGCAGAAAGAGAGGAGGGGAGGATGTAACACCAGCATGAAATAAAGGGAGAGAGAGAGAGAAAAGTAAGAATGAGGTGGATGAAAAAAATTACAAAATTTCCAAACATTTAATTGAACTGTTTGGTCAAAGGGCATCAAAAGTTAATTAAAATTAAACAGACTTTTCCTTTTCCCATCTTTTACTTTATCTAGTCTTTTGTTTTGATATATATATATATTTTTTTCTTGTTTAGTTTTTTCCCCTTCTTTGGTCCCTCTTCTTCCCTTCTTTATCATCCTGTCTTCCTCCCTTCCTTCCTCTTTTGTTTCCTTAGCTTTTACTATTCCTGCATTTTTTTTTTGATCACATCACTGTCATCACTTCACTTTTTAAATGAGGTTTATATACTATAAAAAGTTGAGAAAGTGCAAAAACTCAAGGCAGTCAGCTGCACAGATGTTTTTGAGCTCACTCAACCTATAAACACAACATCTAACTAATGGTTTTAAGTTGCGTAAACTCAAAAAAATCATGGTAATTGCGATGGTTGCCTTGAGTTTTTAAGTTTTCTCTACTTTTTTTAATACAGTGTACAAAATGATGTCAGAAGCACAAATGACAAAAAAGTTGCTAAACATCTTATTTCAAAGATGGTATTGCATTGTAAATAACTGTTGACTGCATTGACAATTTTTCTATGGGTTTTCTACAGTCAGTAAAATGTTTGCATTTGTGTTGATGTCATCACTTGCTGCTGTTGCTTCCATAATTAGGATACGGTAAGTTGCGTATGGTGAGGAGCAGCAGCTCGGTTAAATAAAAACATTATATTTGATTGTGAAATACAAGTATAAAACTGTGTGCGTGTGAGCACCTTGATGACGGGGAAAGTGACTGCTGAGGAGGCATACGATCCAATCATCAGGGAGAGAATGGTTGACCGAATATTCCCAAACATATTAGGCAGCTGGATGCAAGAAAGGAGAATAAAAACAAAACCCGCTTCCATCACATTAAATGAATAAATGAAGTCTGCCACATGAAATAATTGGCTGATTCTCATTGCATTTGCCTGGGTGTGTTTTTATTGTGTTCAGACTACGAGTAGGCCACGGGACGAGGTCTGAAAAGATGAACTTTCATTTGACAACTCACCGAACCAATTTCTGTTACATCTTAAAGATCACATATATTGTGGTATTAAAACACATTTTTCTGGAAGAACAAGTTACACATTTCATTAGAACACTATAATACATATAAACTAAACTATATACATTACCATATACAAACTAGAATACATTAGCATTTTGCTGGAACTCTGAAGTTGTAAACATTCTAATTGCATGAAACTGAGATCTGGAGATCTTCACCGATGTACAAAATAAAGTGACAGTGAAGCAGGTAATAAGTGAATAAGTGGAAAAACAACATTGACTGAAAAATTCATCTGCATGGGATTTCTGTTAAATTATGTCAAATTTTAACCTGGATGATATCGTACATCAAATTTGTGACATAATATCTTTGTTTAGTGTTTAATTCAGAATTTTGTTGGTAAAACTGTTCAGTAATGTTGGTATTCAGGTTGAGTTGAAACTTAGACAGTTCTATAAACAGACAATTTCACAGCAAATCGACTGGGATTTAATTCATATTGACATGTATTCAAATTTGGATTTAGACGACAGAGTAGTGATGACAAAAATAATGAGGACCTGAAAAATAATCTAAATTTTCAGCATAAAAGGTACTTAATAATAGTTTGGTTTGACAGCTAGCAGGTTTTTTTCCTGCTCATTACGAGATAATTTTGATTGATAGGCAATTAACGTGCAACTTTACACTCCAGAAAACTTTATTTTTGGAATGAACACCCTCAAACTACCCGAAAACAAGTGTTTTCTGTTGGTTCGCTCACAACAGTCTACATGAAAATGTACAATGACTTTCCCAGAGAGGCAGCTATAGCAGTTAGGGGTCGATTAACGATTTCACAGGGATCATCATTTAGAAAATCTGCGATCACACTGAAAAGTACACCACATTATTTGTACGACAGTAAATATTCCATTTACTATCTATGGCCTGAAGTTATTGAGTTCTGGGGTTAAAAACTGCAGAAAGTGTGACAAAGGCCAATTTCAATTTGTACAAGGGTCAAAAATTCAAGTTGCTCCAATTTTCATAAAAAAAGAGAGATTATTGGTTGATCTAATAGGATAAAAAGTAATAATTTGCACCATCTCTTGTGCTTAGTTATCACATAATTTACAAAAAAAAAATCATAGGCTCAATGGAAATGGAAAATTACCTTGTTTACCCTTTACTTTTGTGACCAAGCATTCAAAACAGTCAAAAACTCTTCCTTTTTAAATCCTCTTAGCTCAATCAATAATTTGCATCATTTAAATTAAACCAAAATTGGAGCGGTAGAAACTGAAATTGGCCTTTGTCGCCATTTTTGCTGTTTTTAATGCCATAACTCAGTACCTTTAGGCTGTAGATAGTACAAACTATATATTTTTGGAATCTTTACGATCAGATAAATAATGTGGTGTACTTTTCAACATGATTGGGACATTTTTAACTTTTGAGCCCTGTGTAATCCTGCATTGACTCCTTCCTGGCTATGTAGTTACAACTCTGAGAAGGTTATCATACATTTTTGTGGAGGCCATGTTATACTGAGACTGGATTATATGTGTTGGGTTAGGCGATACAGAAAACTTGCTTGGCTCGTGGACTAATGCATATGAAGACTACAATGAAATAACAGGCATAGTCACAGTTTCTCAGTTTTAAGAAAAACAAAATTTTAACTTTGACAGTCATGCACAGCATATCAGTGGAAGAAAATGTTTTGTTTGATTGATCTGCTAGACAATCCAACTGGGTATTCTGTTGTAATTTTTATGATAATTAGTTCATTTAGGGATGTAGTACAAACAATTTTGTAAAATTACTTAACTATGGACGATGCCTGTTTTATCATTGGAAAGCTCGTGTGTCTAACTATTCAAAATAATAAAATATCTCATACGTTTCATTGGTTTTATTGAAAGATATATGATTTCTGATGTTGTAGAACTAGGAAGAAAAAATTTACAATTCTAACAATTTATATGAATTAAATTTACAGTAATATCAAAGATAAGGGAAAAGCTGCGGGAAAAAAGATCTCAACAATATAATAAAGCATAATATGGGGCAATTAGCTGGTTTTATGAAATAAACACCATGACTATGCCTGTTCTTTCACAGGACGCCGATTCTTGCTTCTCTATTTACTTAAGACTATGACAAGATATTATAAAAGGAAGGACGTTTAGCATTTGACCGGTGTGCCAAGAGCCACAACTCAAAATGACCAAAATGTGACTATGACTGTTCTTTCATTGTAGTCTTCATATACTTAATAATACATATCAATCAGTCAACCAACAAGTAGTGCTATTCTGACTCGTTTCAAAACAACTATTCAACTGACGGGTGCAAGGTGAGCTGAATAACACACATACACATGCACGCAAACGCTGACACGTCCATTTTATCCATTTTAATGACAAACTGTACCATGTGCATATGAGCAGTTGCTGGCTGTGCAGATGGTTGGTTTTAGTGAATGTGTACCTACATGGTGTCCTTGTAATTGGAGATGGAACTGGATCGCTACCAAACACAGAGCACACACGGCGGTTGTGACACTGCAGCCGTTCAGTTTTACATTCACTGGTCATATCAGGCTTTTGGATGACTGCTCATTTCTATTATAGGATGTCACCAGCAGCATATCTTAGACCAGAATGAAGTCACGGCTATATGAAAAGACAAGGCAAACTATATTTAGGAAGCACCTTTCAGGCCAAAAGGCAATTCATTGTAAATTACAGCACACAGTAGATAACATTAATGACAGCAGCAAAAAAAAAAAAGAAGTTAAGTAAAGTGTTGTGGTGCCGTACCAGAAAAAAAAAAAAAAACTCCCATTATTTTCAGAATTTTCTTCTCGTACATTTGTGACTTTAATCTTACAGAATCTCTGAGTTTTTTCTCACAAATTTATGGCTGTATAATCTCAGAGAACATCCAAGTTTTTTCTCGTAAATTTACAAGTTTAAATTTGGAAATTATGTGTTTTTTTCCTCAAAATATTACACCCTCCACTGCTCTTTAGCTCTTTTTTTTTTTTTTCCCCCCCCTACAATGGCCCTAAAGCTTGAAACACACCACCTTCATTGTGTGTGCGTTGCTCCTGAGATGCTCGACTACTGCGGCTGACGCGCTCGTGTGTATTTACGCCAGGCTGCGCTTCGGCTGCGTTTGTGTTGCATTGCTGCTCAATCTTTCCACATCATTTGTGTTTCCTAATGACTTTATCCCACCCTTTGTAGCTTCTGTGACCATTTTTTGGAAGTGATTTTTACAGGGTGTAATCAGCTTGGGCTTTTGTGTGTGTGGGCACTTTTTTTTTTTTTTTATCTGGCTCGTTTAGTTGATCCGGCCATCAGCTGACAAGACCTCCCTGAAGAAACATGTTGTGTTCAAAGTGTTAAATACATATAGACTCACCATCAGCTTTTCCTTTGTTAGATTAGGTTTATAATCCAGATCTTGTGGGTCATAAAACCCACGTGTGTGATTATTTGAGGAGCATTTGGAAAAGCGAAAAGCAGAAAGTGACTTCTTGTAACCAGACAGCAGTCGTGAGTTTTTTCAGTCGCTGAAATGGTTTAAAAAAATTGTATTTGTATTTTCATGTCTATGACTTCTCTCCCAGTAATAAAACCCCCAGTAAAAGGTGTTAATTATTTAATGTTGCCGGTTTGATGTCAAAATGACTGACTGCAGGTGGCACGCATGAAAAATAGGCGCAGGATCAATTCTCCAGAGGGGCATGGCAGCTGCGCCGTGAGACGCTTCCCTCCCTCATGCATGTGGTGTGCAAGGTGTAATCTGTTAACACGGCCGCCGAAATGAAAATCAACGCACAATGCAGCAGCTGCGCACACACACGACACAGCCAGCGTGTTTGAGGCCGAATACGCAGTCGTAGCCATCAGTCACTGATCAGGTCTGCTTTATTTGTTTGCTCCGTGTTGGCAGATAGGTCAGCTGGAAATGTGCAAAGTATATTTCAGTTAGTTAGAGCTTATCAAAAACACACACGCAAACACACACCAGATCAGGAATGACAGAAGTCAGACCGAAATGAACATTATGTCCAGGGCAGGATATTGTAGAACCAGAAGGCGATAGAGAGAGGGTGTGTTGACCGCCTAGGTTTTTGATTGGCTGAGGGGACTGGAACAACATGTGTACTTTCCAAAATACGCACACAGCAGAGGAGTGTGTGTTTGTGATTACAGGTGAGCAGCACACAAAATGTCACAACCCCATAAGTCACACGTCTGTCGATAACACAAATACTGATTTTGACACTTGGTAGGGTTTAGTAAGTCAACAGACAAATCCACACAAGGCAGAAAGATCATGCTTCTTTGTTCTCTGTAGGTTAAAACTTTGTGTTATACTTCAGGCCACACCCCAACCTGTGATGTCATAGCAGGTGTCATGACGTTGACATCTGGCAGAAAACAGGACCTCCTCTGACCTAGCACCAGTTGAGGACCACCTATGTTTGCATGTTCATCTAACAGCTCAGTTAATAACATTTGGTGTTTGGTCATTACCCACAATGCAATATGGTCCTGCACTATGTACCATGCAGGCAACATTGTTGGAAGAGTTCTGGTTTATGGTTTCTCTCCACTGACACATGTAGCTTCACATTTTCAATGCTAATATTATAAGATATTTCAGGAATACTACTACTATATGGTCACCCAAGCTTAGGGGACTGTCAGCAAAGCAAAGTGCAGGTCAAGTCTGGGAGCATGCGCCAACGCCACATCCACCACACCATGGAACCACCTTGATAGCAAATACCCAGGCAGCCGCAGCCAGGTGAAATGTGGGTGTCCTCTTGGTCTTTTCCAATTGCTGGGGTCTTCAGCACACTGAAGCACCTGTGTGAAGGACAAAAATGTCGTTGCTGACATTCCCTTACAAGGAAAGGGATTCTCTCTACGTAATTGCTTATTTGAAAAAAGATACTCTAACGATACTCAAGGATTCTCCAAATGGACCCAGTACCGAAGCCATCCAGTCTGTGCCTTAGGTCGCTGGTTAGTGTCCTAGTCTCACAACCATACAGTAAGACAGGAAGCACCAGGACCCTAAAGACTTGGACCTTCGTTTTCCTGCAAAGGTACCAGCATCACCAGACAGCTGTGTCCAGGCACCTCATGACGCAATAAGCTCTTCCCAGGCACCTCTTGAATTCAAAGGCTGAGGACCCAGAGACATGAACATCACTGCCAAGATAATTAAATCTCAATTTTGACACTTTCATGCTATCCCATTAGGCAGCTGGAGCCTGGTAACCAAAGAAGTGCTTTCTGGGAAAATTCAAAGAAGATAGCGGACATATATGAAAAAAATAGTGGTGTATAAGGGGCAGAAGACTGTACAAATATACATTTATTAAGTATCAGGAACCGCGGGTATGCGCATATGCATCATCTGTAAACATCTGGGTCAAAGGTAAGGATGGTGGTGGAGTAATATGTCTGAATTGTATCCCGACTACTTTCTCACTTACTTGTAGTATGTACTACCGTAACGGTTGGGTAGTAGGTTCCTAACCGACATTAAGTACATACTGAGTAGTCGGATGCAGGGTTAGTCTTGATCCAGGACAATCGTAAACCCAGACACTCCACCTTCTCATTCAGCTACTCAAGTACTGAACTTTTGTTTGGTGCCTTTTTGCTCTAATTCTCAAGGAAAGGACAAACAACTTGGAGTGAAGAGATTGGTGCCAAATCAGAACTCTTCCAACAATTTTGTGCACATGTGGCATATAGTGAACACCACATTGCATCATGGGTAATGGCAAACCACAGAATGGAGCAGTGCATCGGGGCAATGTCCAAAACTAAGTGATTCCCACCAAGTAAATAGACCCAGGACACAATGAATCTGGTCTGCAAACACCTTACAAAGTCCCTGGATGATGGGGAAATGTGGCTGAAAAAAGGTCGTCTATTTCCAACCGGGCCCAGCCTCGGATAAGCTGCAAGAAATGGATGGATGGATGTGTGTGTCTGTGTGCGTTGGAATCGTACTGTGAGCGATGTGAACGTCAGGCAGATTCCTCCAAAACCGTTGAAGGAGACAGCGAGGAAGATGAGCACAGAGAGCACTGATGGAAGAAAAGGAAATGAAGAACACTCAGATATAACACAGTTTTAAAAGTAAATTCTACTGTTTTCAATCATGCATCTTATAACGTTGGCGCTGGGTGTTAAATTGACAACTGCGCCGAGTGGAAAGAAGCAGGGACACTTGTGCTCCGCTTTCCTCCAGGTGGAAAATAAGGCCTAAAACACAGCGCGAAGTTTGTTGATGATAAACAGAGAATGACTTTGGATCTGAGGTTGGGCTGGAAAATTCAGTGTGGATTTTCTTACCCTCCGGGTTGTATGCAGCCACAGCCATCATCGCACAGGAGGCTGCAAAACATGCACTGAAACGCAAAGCATAAAGATACAGCAAATCAAAACACATTTCAGGAAAAAGTGATATCAAAATGTCTCATTAAGGTTTGACTGAAAACGGATGAGTGATTAGTCTGACCATGACTCCATTTTCAAAATGATTCCACCTTTCAGGTTTCCCCTCTTTCCTTGTACCTGCCAATGAGTCTCAGAGGGCGTGGCCCGAATCTGTCCATCAGAATCCCCAGGGGAAATGTTGCTGCACTCAAGAGGAATGAGCCAATGGTGAAGCCGAGATTCAAAACCTCTTCCTGTTCAAGACAACTCAGCCAGTGGCCGCTCTTCAAAGACGTCACATTGGTGACAGCAGTCGCGTTTTCTGCATACGGTCAACAGGGAAAGAAAAGTCAACCAACAGCGCCTAATAATTCTAAAAATTTAGCCAAAAACAGTAAAGGTGGCAATATACTTCACCTGAAAATGCATGAGTGCTGCAAGTCAGAAAAGTCTCTATATTTGCTTATTTTGATAAGCAACACGTGCGGCAATTTGCTCATTTTTGTGACACATTTTTCTTTATTGCTGTTGTCTCGTGTGCATCCGTGGAAAAACAAATAATGTGAATAATGTTTAGGCTTGAGTTTGCCAGAAGGCATTAGTGTAGAAGATAAATCCAAAATAATGGGGGAATCTTTTCATTTTACGACATAAGCAAGAAATTTCGACCACAGTTAGTACATACCATAAGGTTTATTTTCAGATGTAGAGGAAAGTTGGATTTGACCTCTGAGGACCATGAGAGGTCAATGAAGGATTACACAGGGGTCAAAATTTAAAAATCCTCCAATCATATTGAAACATATACCATATTATTTGTCTGATCATAGATATTGTAGAAAGGTATCGTTTGGACTATCTGTGACTGAATGTTATGGAGTAAAAAAAGCAAAAATGGTGACAAAGGTCAATTTCAGTCTATAGAGGGGTCAAAAATGAAAGTTGCTCCAATTTTGGTAAAAAGTGATGGAAATTATTGGTTACAGCTGCTGGGATTCTCAACATTGATGCACCTGTGTACTGGATCATGTCCAGAGAAACGCGCCACATGGCCAAAATATCGTAGCTGATGTTCCTTCACAGTGCAAGCAATACTCCTCATCTGAGTCTCCCTAAGTAATCATTTGTTTGACACAAAGTCATTCCAGCCGTACCCAAGGATTCTCCAAAGAGACCTAATACTAAAGATATCTAATCATCGCCTTAAGTCACTGGTAAGCTTCCAAGTCTCACAACCATACAGTAAGACAGGAAGCACCAGGAACCTCAAGCCAGATAAGGAACATTTGAACTCAAATCTGGACTTTTTATTTGCTGGTTTTCCACACACCAGGCCACGAAATACCTCAGTTATTTGTCCATTAAGAAGTATCATTTACCTACAGTATGTTACCTTACTAGCACCCATTTTCTAAACCATAAAATGGAAAATGAGAAGACAAAAGCACTTTACCTGCCTTTCCTGCGTGCCACTGGCTTCTGTTCATTCTGTGAAGCCTTCAAAATCTAACTGTGGACGTTTTAATTTGTGACACGCTTCCATACGAACAGCTTGGACGATGGTCTTACCACTGCAGAGGTGCGAATAGAAGCCTTCATTCTTCAGCATGATGAGCAGCGAGCCCCAGCCGAGTAGAACAGCGGAGAAAAACAGGTTCTCTATGATCGCTGTGACTGCCATCCACCACCTCCTACTATACGCCTGTGACAAACTCGGAGCCATGACTTCTAGACAAAAGCAAATCGAACACCAAGAGCAAAATATAAGTCACAGCAGAGACAGAACTGAATAGTTAGACAGCCAAAGACTTCATTCACTTCTTTGCCAGAATGTCTCGTGTGGTCCAGCCAAGCGACCACACTTGGTCGCTTGGCAACTGCTACTGCAACACGTCTATGACCTTGATTTTTGCCAAACCTCTGATACTCTGCTAATCACCTGACTGTTGTACGTCAGCCCTTTTGGATTTTATACTGCCCGTTTCTAGCGAGTATAGTCAGCCAGCTGTTGCTGATCATATCTTTACCATCTTTAGGTCAGTGTAGGTTTTTCCTTCTTCAAACTTTCACATTTACTGCTGTGTCCTTAGCCTTGGTTCAGCTATGTATTCAAGTTGGCTTTACAAACAGCATCAAATTGTCTTATACTATGAATTAGTCATCAAAATTTAATCAAAATAACCTGTAAGTGATAGAGTTAAAAAAAAGAAGAAAAGAATAAGAAGCACTTAAAGCTCAGTCACACGATGACGTTAACCCCAGCGTGTGGTGAACGCTGTGCAAAGTCGAGAAAATTGGACAAACGGCAACAAAACTCACGTTACCAGAGTTTGGTAGCGAACCTCAAACGCAGCACGGCGTTCCACAACATGGTGCTAGTGGAGCCCAGCGGAGGCTGACGTTATCCAGTGCACCATTAGAACAAGCGGGACTTTTGCCAACGTGGCAACGTACGGGAGAGGGGTTCGACACACCACTGTCCAGTGATTCTGAGCAGGCAGGGCGACGCAGCACCCAAACGTTAGCCGGCGTAGACGATCGCACCAGTAACTTAGGCTAATGGAGGCTAGCGGATGGTAACGGATGCCAACTTGGATGTAGCAGAGATTAATTTTCTCTAACGCTCTTCAGCAGAACCAGAAGTACGTCGGCAAATGCCGAGGAATTAAAATTTTAAACGTTGAAAATTTTTGGACGCAGTCGACGTTCATCAGCGGAGGACAGCAGAGGACGGCGGAGCCCAGCGGCAGCTAGCGGACAAGCAAGTTCGTCTACGTTGGCCCAAACGTCTAGGTGTGACTGCACCTTTAGGGCAGGGGCGGGCAACAAGAGCCAAGGCTTTGAGGAACCAATCACCTCAACAGGTGGTTTTACTAATGAGCTCCTTCCCTCAAAGTCCTGATCATCAGTTTTTGTTTTTTTTTTTAGACAGAAAGAACACTGGTTTATGCCATTGTAAGAAATCTAAAGTATGCAGCAATCCAATATTATTTGCCAGTACAAGTTTGAGCTAGACGGTAGGGCGTGCCACGCAGCACCTGCTGTCCTTGGAAAGTACACGTTAAGCAAATACAGTACTGAGTTTTAGCCAGGACTACTTCTCCTAGGACGTCCAGCTGGAGCTATCAAGTGTCACAGTCGGACAAATGTAACGTGTTCACATTCTGAAACGGTAACTCTGTCTATGATCCAAACTACTGGATCTGCAGTATGTTCTTCTCGGCAACAGAAATAGTAACTCAACCTCTGTAAGACATGTAGGACTATTAAGAAGTTCAACGATGATAAAAACAAAGCGGTGCTCTCTCTCTCTCTCTCGCTTGGCACACACAGATGCCATTCAATGTCCGGTGTGTGTTTTGCGTGTTTCCGTTGCAGCTCTTGTTGGACTTTATTCTTCCGATTGCCTCATTTCTCTTTGGCAGGGTGCAGTGAAATATCTGAGGTCTTTAAGCTGCACAGTGCATGTTTTTCCCCCCCCGATGTGGCAGCCAATAATAAGGTCATAAGTCTAAAGTGCATAAAGCAAGTGAATTTGGGGCATGTCCAAGTCCACTTTGTTATTTACACTGACAAGGGACAAAAAATGAAAACTAGTTTTCTTTTTTTCCCTTTAAACCAATGAGATGTTTGCCAACTAAAGTTTAGTTATTTTTTTCAAGAAACATAATGCAATGTTTCACAATTTTCTTTGCAAATTCACTGGTTTACGGGCAAAAGAAAACCATTTTCACTTTTGTCCCTTGTCACCCCGGTTTACGGTAACATGAATTTAAAAAAAAATCAGATTGTCATTTGTCCTTTCCTTTAAGAGCCGGGTGCACCTGAAACTGGCATATTGCTATTTATCACAGCAGGTGCAGAAATCCCCCACGCTTGGACTATCGCATGGTCAGCCCCCGTCTTGGTCCTCACCGCCTGCAAGGCTGGGGGTTTAGAAAACCAGCGTAAAACCATAGTACAAATGAGAGTTGTTAAAAGTTTTGTATTTTACTTTTAATTTTTGTCGTTTTAATTTTCAGTTTCATTTTAGGTTAATGAGTGATGAGGCAGAATCAATCAATGTGCACGCATCGTGAAGCCGCCAATGGAATGCCTATTTTAATTACGATGGCATGTTAGGGCCACTGCAGGTATATTAAGAAAATAAATGAGCATGGAGAGATTTGGTACTGGGGGGGGGGGGGGTTTTTTGATTTTTTTTTATTTTTTTTCCT
>OMMV01194290.1:0-13861 GCA_900302635.1 Chatrabus melanurus
AATTTGGGCGGTTTTTTTGTGCACTCGCGTTTTTTGACGAGGTTTTGGGCTGGAAAACCTTGCTGGCATCTGGCAACACTGGACGGCAAGCAGCGTTTGTGAGTACTCACGTTACTGGTTTGGAAATATTGTGTTAGACTGTTGTGTAAAATTATATTGTGCTACGATATTTCTCAAAAATCGCTAGATGCTTTTACTGCTTTTGGAACCGGTCACTGGCGATGATAACATGTTTGTTGACACGTTTTCGCGTCGCTCTGCAAAGTACGTCACCCGCATCGTTGGTCTGATTGGTTAAAGGACTATCCAATTGCGTACAGAGCCATGCGTCTTGTCCAGGAGAAATACAGCGCCGACTCACCAGACTAAGTTCATTCTATGAACTTAGTCTGGTGATAGCTAGACGCAGATGCAACTAAGCATCCAATTACTCATGAGGTCCAGTGGTTGTATTAACCAGTTGTCCAAACAATCAAGCAGTAAAGATCATGGACCCATGAAGTAGAACACAATTTGGATCAGAGAGTTGATAGTTTTGACCCGTGGAGCTTGTCTTCCCTGTCTTGCATGTTTGACAATTCTTTATTGTACTTTGTTTTATTTGTTAATTTGGTATTGGTACTATGGCCAGAGCAGATGGTCACCCCTCTGAGTCTGGTCTGCTTGAGGTTTCTTCCTACAATCGTCTGAGGGAGTTTTTCCTAACCACTCTTGCCAATGTGCTTGCTCAGGGGGTGGGTAAGGTTAGACCTTACCTTTGTCAAGTGCCTTGGGGTGACTTATGTTGTGATTTGGCGCTATATAAATAAATCAAATTTTTTTTTTAATTATGCCGAAGGTTTTCTGAACAGTCCTATATATAAAGTATGTCGCTGTAATGTTTGACTTGAGTCATCATCTTGCAATCAAAGATCAGGCCAGGAACAAGTCTGGGAGCATGCTCTAGTGCCACGCATTGGCGCATGCACCACACTATGGAATTGCATTAGGTCCTGGATGGCAACCACCCAGGCAGACAACCAGTCCGTCCCCACTTCTTGAAAGTAATCCGCTAACTTCAGCAGCCAAGTAAAACGTGGGAGTCCCCTAGCCAGCTCTCCAAAACTCCAAATCACAACATTGAGGCACATGCGTGCTGAATCATGCCCAGAGAAACTCGCCACATGGCCAAAGTGTTGTAGCAGACGTTCATGCACAATGCAAGTGAGACTCCTCATCTGAGTCTCCCTAAGTAACCACTCGTTTGACATGAAGTCATTCCAGCGGTACCCAAGGATCCTCCGAAGAGACGTGGTACCAAAGGCATCTAGTCCTCGCCATAAGTCACTGGTTTGTGTCCAAGTCTTATAACCATACAGTAAGACAGGAAGCACCAGGACCCTAATGACGTGGACCTTTGTTCTCCTGCAAAGGTATCATCACCACCAAACACCTCTTTCCAGCAGCCTCATGACTCTATGAGCTCTTCCCAGGCATCTCTCGATCCCAAAGGCCAAGGACCCAGAGACATGAATGTCACTGCCGATATTTGTGAATGTCTCTTACAAGTTTGACACTTTCACTGCATACAGATACACTTCTGATGGCTGAATTCAGGAAGTCATTAAAAGCCTGGATCTTAGTCTTGATCCAGGACAATCGTAAACCTAGACACTGCGATTCCTCACTCAACTTCTCAAGTTCTGCAATCAGGGTATCCATTGATTCTGCAAAGATCACAGCATCGTCTGTGAAGTCACGGTCAGAAAACCTTTCCTTGCCAACAAAGACAAGTTTCCACAACCCTACCCAGCACCCAGTCCATGCAGCGGTCACTGTATCTTAATGTCTAACATCTTAATGTTTACTTACATTTTCTAGCATTACAGCTATGTGGTGATAAGAAACTCATTCTTAAGAGGGAGGAGGAGTGAATCGCTGTATTAACAAGTGTAACATCAGTCGTGAGAGCATGGTCTGCCTCAGTTTCTCTCCCATCCGCACTCAGATATGCTTGCTGTCACATATTTTATTGATTGTTCAGTTTATTAAATCCTGTGCCTGAATTATCCTGTGATTGAACCGTGGGAATAAGATAAGGAATGAAGCAGCTGAACTGGTCAAGTAGAAGTGATGAGGACATGCTGGTAATTTTTTTAAAATTTTTTTTAATCCTTTATTTTACCAGGAAGGTCCCATTGAGACACAATGTCTCTTCTTCCAGGGAGTCCTGGTCAAGATGGCAGCAAAAAAATTCACTTTACTCACAAAAAGACAACATTAAACCTTGACACCAACAATCCTGGTAATATATATGAAACCTTTTTGTTTCTTACCTTGAAACTTTATCTCGAAAACGTCGTCATGGGCGATGGGGCTCTGATGTTGTGAGCTGATGCTTGACTTACAGAAATTAGGCGAACCAGGTTGGGGTGCCCGAGGGATGTGCCTATTTTTTTTCTTTGGTAGTTTCTGTTTTGCCATGGCCAGGGAGTAATACATTCCAAAGTTGTTGACAATCACAGGGACGGGCATGGCGATGGTCAGCACACCTGCCAGGGCGCACAGGGCTCCAACCAGCATGCCAGAAGTTGTTTGAGGGCACATGTCTCCATAGCCCAGGGTCGTCATGGTTACCACAGCCCACCAGAACCCAATGGGGATGTTCTTGAATTGCGTGTGCTCGCTGGCTCGAGGGTCATTAGGATTAGCTCCAATCCGTTCAGCGTAATAGATCATCGTAGCAAAGATGAGGACGCCGAGAGCGAGGAAGATGATGAGAAGCAGAAACTCATTTGTGCTGGCTCTCAAGGTGTGGCCCAACACCCTCAGTCCCACAAAGTGACGGGTCAGTTTGAAGATACGCAGGATCCGCACAAAGCGAACCACCCTCAGGAAACCCAGCACATCCTTTGCTGCTTTGGAGGAGAGCCCACTGAGTCCCACCTCCAGGTAGAAGGGCAGGATGGCCACAAAGTCTATGATGTTTAGGGTATTCCGAATGAAGTCGAACTTATTCGGGCAGAAAGTTATTCTCATTAGAAACTCAAACGTGAACCACACCACACAAACGCCTTCGATGTAGGTGAGGTAGGCCGCAGTCTCTGTCTCCTGGTAGATGTTCTCCACTGTGATGTTGTCCACCACCTCCAGCTCAGTGCGGTTGATGATGGGATTGAAGGCCTCATGGGTCTCCAGACAGAAGGTGGTGATAGACACCAGAATAAAGAACAGCGAGGCCAGCGCCACCCACTGAGCAGGAAACATATAGGGTGCACAAAAAGATTGTGGAGGGAGGAGGAAGAAGAGCAGAGAGGAGCATGAGAACAATGAAATGTTGTCAAGCCCAGTAGGCATTCTTAGCATGAGACAATGCAATTCAATCCGAGACAGTCTGATCTGACAATGACAGTGGCAGTAAAACGTTCTCTTATCCCATCTCTCTGCTTTCACTGCATGCATAGTGTCATTATAAAAAAAGACAGTCAATCATAAATTTCAAGGGCATATCACATGCACGATTACAAAGAACCAGCAGCAGATGGGGCATTAGTGTCAACCCCTGTGGTTACATTTAGTTGAGGTTCTTCCTTTCTGCACCATTACAGGAGGTCTTCCCTGCATAAGGTCATAAACCATCTACATGATCAGCTCCAGGGAATCATAGTGAGGCTGTTCAGAAAAACTTTTGGGAAAAACACACATTTCCTTTGATGCCAAAACACTATTTGAGCCTTCATTACCTGTACATATTGAGTAGTTGATCACATTTCATCACGTTTAGATACCAGTATTTCTGATGCATACATTACTTCCATAGGAGATATAATATTCTCTCTTGGGTATTGATTGTAACCCAGTCTTAATGTTTTCATCCTCCGATTGTAGCAGTTTACAGTATCAGTTACAGGTCGTGCATTAACTGTAGCTGGAGTGAGGAAAATTTTGGTGTGAGGTCACTGGGGTAACGTCTGTGGGAAGAAACACAAGTACTGGATAATTATGACAAGATTTTTATTTAAGTACAGAAAATGCTAGTCACGACCCACAAATGGATTTTTACTTGCTGTAATTACAATGTGATGGCTACCCTACAATTATAGTCCGAGTTGTAAACGAGAAAATACAAGACATCTCCAAGTATATTTTACGAACCAGAAATCCGTTACAGATATGTATAATAATGTCGCAGATATCATAATTTGACTGGTCACAAATCCTGAATGACTGAGTGACGTCATCTGTATTTCAGTCTTTACTATTCAAAATGACATTTTAAGATATATGGGTTCAAATTTTGACAAGTCAAACTGTGATGCTGACGTGAGGCTCACAATGAATTCTGGTCCCGTGTGGTTGTTGTTTTGGATTACAACAATGCCACTGGATGCTTGGTTTACTGGGAAAACATTGAGAAAACAGCATTAATTTCAAAGAGATTTTAATCAGATAATTAGTGGTAAATATGGGTTTTGCTCTACCGAGTGCTTCTGCTTTGTTTGTCGATTCTTGGAGGAATTGCATATTTGTTTCCTGCTGATAGAGACAATGGACAACATTCCAGAATGTCTACAATGTGATATTTTTGGAACCTTTATGTTTTTAAACTCTGAATGTATTTATAGCTATCTCTGAGATAGCTATAAATACATTCAGAGTTTCAGCAAACTCCGTTCAACATATCCCGGATTTCTTTGTCGGCATCTTAATAAGAACAAAAATTTAAGCTATATCCACTTTAAAGGTGTTATTAATGGCATTTTAAACATTAATATAGCAGCCAGCAACTATTTTCTACATAAAAATTTACTGGCTTAATGGCGTTCTTGCAGAGAATTAAACAACACTCCCTCTGTGCTCTGAGTTTTTCTGTCCCCTTTTTGTATTCTTGGTCTGGCCGTGCATGCACATTTAGCGCATAAGATTTCCGCATGTGCATGTTTGGTACATGTAAGTCATGCCCTGTGAAATCATTACCCCTCCCCATGTGTATAAAGAGACAGCAGTACTCACTACTCACCGCATAGCTGCTGAATTTTGTTCAAGATGGCAGATGGCACGACTTTCTAGAAATACATCCAAAAATCACATTTAGAGGCTAAAAATGCCTCTGACCAAGAACATGGTCAGACTAGAATCCACATACACCTGGCTTTTCCCAGATAAAAAAATGTGAGAAATGTTAAAAGACTCCAATTGCTGATCATTCTGCTTAATGCAGAGGAGGGAGGGTTGAGGAGGAGTGGCCGAGGAGGGCTTTGTTTACATCCTGAAGTCTGGCGCAAGTGCAACATCTATTGGCATCACAGTGCCTTTAATTATAAGTATTCTTTACCAACAATCACAATATTTGTCTATTATTCTTTATATTTGTGTATTATACCTTTAATGATAACTATTAATGACCTACAGTCATAATATTTGTCTATTATTCATTAATTATTGTCAATCAAATTTTGAGTACTAATATCTTAGTTTTACAATTAGATTTCTTTTTAAAAAATGCTTTAATTGCAACTATGATTATAAGGACTACACTCAAAACACGTTTAATTTGAATTTCAGGTCTGGGAGCATGTGCTGGTGCTGTGCATCCCTGCATTCACCACACAACTTAACTGTGTTGGGTCCTGGATGGCAACCACCCAAGCAGACAATTGATCATTTGAATTTGAGTGTCTATCATTTAAATAGGGCATGTGTAACTTACTTTTACAAAATTGGTGGTATCTTTAATTAGATTCTCCATACAACATATTTGATAATTTAGATTAATTACACTGTAATTTGAGATGCTTTAAATGTGAACTTTGAGTAGTCAAAATGTAATTATGGATGACTTAAAGTTCTGAGTAGTCATAAATATATTGTAGATGGGTAATGTGAATCCTGTCTGTCTCATAAATGATAAAAGAGTTTGCCATAGACAGCAACTTCATCATTGCATGAAGCACAAAGGGTGGATCACATGGTCAGGTCTTTATGCAGGCATATAAAAGGCCCTGCACTGCTTCTCAAACTGATGTGGAGAATTGTTAAGTAGCAGGGAGGAGTAATGAAGGACATCAGCGAGCTAAGAGGGGGTGCACCTCAGTGCACGAGCCAGTGCACGAGCTAGTCGTAGATTCCACTGAGTAAACACAGGCCACGGGATGGAAAACAGGCCCCGATCATAATGTCTCATCACAGGCAATTCATCGCATTGTGTTGAGGAAATCACCGCTGCTTAGAAATGTCTGTTTCCCATCCATCCAGTGATCGAGAAGGAAACTGCACTTTGCCAGTTACTAAAGCACACTGACTTCTGTTCTCTTAATGGCCTGTTTATTGTGTTCAGTGAGCCAACAGCCCTATTCATCTTCTGCATTTCGTAACCACAGCACTCGTTTTCAATTACAAATGGAAGAATAATGTTTATAACTGTAGTTTCCAAGCCAAAACACAGCATGCTCTTTATTTTATGGGGGTTTCAATTTCATTTAAAGGTGTCGTGTTTCTCAGCTACCTTTTACAGCTAAATGTGATTGAGGTTTCAAGTTAAATATTTTCAAAGTCCCACAATTCTACAACTGTCCTTGTAAAAACACCCCTACTCGAAGCAAAATTTGGACCCGAAATGGTTTGTATTAGAATCCTGTGACATGTCATTGAAGTCCATATCTGAAGATTCCTGCTTGCTCTGTGAGACACACCCACTTTGCTGATCCGAGAGACGCACCCACTGCTCTGGTCTGTGAGTGAGATGGAGGCAAGGAGGTGTGGCCAGCAGCAGCGTCTTTTCATTTAAAGTGACAGGCACAGAAAGGGATTGTTTCTTAGACTTGAGAATGGGTTTGTTTTACTCATAACGCATCACTTCTAGGTTTACAAACATTTATGCCTGTTTCTGCCACATCCGGAGGCCGTTTTCCATATGTGGATTACCGTTTTAGCTAGTTTAATTGTTGATGATTTGGAGTTATCCTGGATTTCTCAGTTCTTCTAAAGAGATGTTCAATTGGTTGTCATAGCAATGTATCCATAGACAATGGAGTTTCAGGAACTCCACCCAACCACTGGCTGCGCCGTTCTTGCCAGAGGCACCGGTTGTGAGTGGCACATTGAGCAGGAATAATTTTATTTATTACTAGCAGAGTACCTGAGCGACGCCCGGGTTTGAGATCTTGTTGACCACTGTCAACAAGACAGGTGGCACCCCATCCTACTTTGCTTTGACATACACTCAAGTCCATAAGCATTTGGGCATTTCCCCATCTCACTCTGCCTATTAGGTGAACGGTTGCTAGGCAACCAATGCTTTAATCATCTTAGTTTAAAGCCATCAGTAGCATCAAAGACGGAATTAAGTGACATTAAAGCATCTTTAATCTTTCTCATTGAACTTTGATCTTGAATGATCAATACTTTTATCTCATTAACATTGGGATCTAATGTTTGCTATGTATTTGGACATTGCAGATAGGAAGGAAGGAAGTGGGACTGTGTGTGTTTGTGTGTGTAAGGAAGTGGAACTGTTGGGGGAGGGTGATGTGTGTATGGGTGGGCATTGCCATGTTTACTGTTGCTAGGCAATAGGCCAGTCATAGGCAGCCACGCTTGGATTTCAAGGTATTTGGAGGCGAAAATGTTGTTTGTTTAAAATAAAAAATAACCCAGTTTAAGGAGAGGGGCGTACTGATTCTGCTGGTGTTGATGGATTTGCCATACGGTTCACCGTTTTTGCGTGATGTGCGAACAGACAGAAAACAGTGTTACTGCTTTATATATATATATATAGATTATTATTAGATTAGATTTTTATTGATTTATTGGTTTATTCATTTTAATTTTGTATTTTACTTTAACCTTTTCTCAGGTATGCTGGCAGTTGCTCTGACTATTAAGGAATAGCTAAATAAGACCCTATAAATAATGAGATCATTAATGCATTGGACATAAAAAGGTTGTGACAGTAAACAACTTAAAAGGACACACATTTATCACTTTTCATTGCTTTCTGCTTGTGGAGTTTGAGTCTCCTTTTGTCTTACGCTGAATCTTTCACTCAAATGTCTTTTTTTAGGTTCATATTGTCCATATTTAGATTTTTCTGTGTGACATTTTTGCTTTACAAGGTATTTTTAGTTGGAGGAGAATTATGACTTGCATATTTATTTTGTCGGACACTTTTTGCAGCAGAGCAGGCACCTCAGCGGATAAGAAGCTGGCCTGCCAATATGTAGACCTGGGTTCGATTCCTGCTCTCACTACCTGTCTGTGTCCTTGGACGAAATACATTATCTGCATTGTCTCAGTCCACCCAGCTGTAAATGAGTACCGGCCTTGTCTGGTGAAGCAACCCATGTTGGACTGATGCCCTGTCCAGGGGGAGTCCTAGATTCTCATCTGCTTCATGTTGTGGAATCTGGAGATATAAACACTTTCACCAACAGGCCTATATATGAAACTTACATTTTCTACTTATTTTTGCAACCCCTCCTTTCTTGTTTTTGCAGCTTTTGCAGTGTTACCCTTAGCGTTACTAATCGCATTAAGTTCTTCAAAGCCCTCTAACAGACGCTCTTGTTCTGCTGGGGTGAAACTTTGTGCTCTCTCTCGTTCACCATTCTTCCAATCATATAGTTGCTGACGATGTCTTCCAGAATCGATAACCTAGGCCAGAGATTCCCAAAGTGTGAGCCGTGGCCCCCCTGGTGGGCTACAAAGGTACTGCAGATGAGCCAAGGGAGGTCATTAAAAATAAACAAATTTGATTTCCAGTTTGATTTCCAATTTTGTATGATGGACCAAACAAGACAGATTATCAGGATCAACAGATCCTGGATCAGCCATTTGATCTTGGATCTTTTAAACAATGTACAGAGAACTGGCCCTGGTGACCTATGCTAGCTTTTACATTCATCAGTTACACAAAATATCCATCTTTAAAGTAGGAGGTGTAACAGTTGAATGCACGTCAATCCAACAGGGCTGGAAAAATATGAAGATAATTATGAGTATGAGTTGACAGCCTGCTGATTCGAATCTGTGGTTTTGTTGTCATTGCATGAAATGTAATTTATTAAGGCTGTGCTGCTTTGACAGTGATTTGTTTACAACTCCACGCTGGGAAATTTGACTAAAAGGTAATTAAAAAATAGTCACCAATGTTACTGGTATAGACAGGCCAAAAGATGTGCTTAGAGCAGTGGTTGTCACACTATGGGGCGAGCCTTTCTTCAGCAACCAGATGATCAAATGAATCTGACTCATGTGGGCACAATAAATTAAAAAAACTATTCAGGTGAGCGTGCGCGCCTACCAAAACTCAAATAAGCAATACTTATTGCAGCACCATGACATTTAATGCATAAACTGGTGATTTTTGGTGTAATAATCTACTTTCTGCTTCTCCCAATTTCAACTTGGGGTCGCCACAGCAGATCCCACGTGGATCTGCCTATAGATTAGACACAAGTTTTTACACCGGATGCCCTTCCTGACGCAACGCCACATTACATGGAGAATGGGCAGGGGTGGCCTCGAACCGGGGACCTTCTACACTGTAAGCGGTTGCACTAACCGCTAGGCCACCATGCTAGAAAAACTAGATAGAAAAACTTTAAAGCGATGAATGTTTGTGCTGAACATTTAAAACAAAAGTTTGTGTCATCAGATTATTAATCAGATATACAATTCACAAATGTTGAAAGTGATGCAGCTGGATTTTGAAAACACATTGATGCAATGCCTCATAGTGTTGTTTCTTCCCACGGCCTGCACTTACTGTGCTAAAGGACAGGTAGTCCTTAGAACATAATGCAAACTACAGCACAAAACACAGCCTCAAAAATGCCCACAGGGTCGATTCGATGTGTCCTTTCAGCAGATATGCGCCACTATAACCTTCATAAAAGTCAGGCCGGTCGCAAGACAGGTACAAACATGCAGGTGTTCTTGTTATTTTGTATTTCCATTAGTAAGAGATGGAAAACCAGATCAAAGGATCCATTCACACGAGCTACTTTCATGTGCACCACTGATGCATTGTGACTCAACCCTGGGCTTCACACTAAAGCAAGCGGTGCATCTTAAACAGCTCAGATTAGACAACACTGTCCTCATCGGCTGATTCTCACTGTGACCAGCAAACCTGTTCGCAGGCTTACTGTAGTGAAACAAAGGTTTTCCACTGATGTATCCGCTGTGAATAGAGTCTGTAATTAACTCAGAGGCTCACTTCTAATTAATCTCCATGCCAGTCTTGGTGGCGCTCTGTCAGTTCCTTCACTCCACTTTGTCGCCCTGATTGTAATATGTGGGACACGTCGGCAGGACTTTTCTGCTTTCTGCATGTGGAGAGGGAATCTGAAAGAAGCGTGTAGGTTTAACTCCCTCCACTAATGCTGTGAGAGTGAAAATATGTCAATACTGCTGACACACACACACACACACACACAGAGACAGGATGGAGTCTGACAAATAATTGCCCTAATCATCCTACTACAGCTGTTGAAGTAGCACGCAGCACAGCGGTTTCTGCAGGAGGTCAAAAAAGCAAAAAATCAGGAAGAGAAAAAATGTCTGGATGCAGATGGAAGAGAACTTGCAACAAAACCCAAAATGTCACCTCTAACAGCAATGCAGTTTTTCACCTGGAGGTCTACCATTAAAGGGGAACTCGGGGATTTTTAACCTATGCCCTGTTTTTAGATGTTTCTGAGCTCAAAGTTTCACTAGGGACAAAAACGGTGATAATTGCGGCAGTATTGAGTTTAGGGCTGCAACTAATAATTATTTTTGTAATCGGTTAAGCTATCGATTTTTTTTGATTACTTGAACAGTTGTTTTTTTTTTATTAGTCTATTGATTATTTTCTGAATAGTCAATCATCCTTTGGTTAATTTAGTGGGAAATCATAACGATAAATTTGAACAATAACTATCAACCTTGCATTCAAGTATTTTGTCATGAAAAAAGTAATTGTTTTACAAATTAAACAAACCCAACATGTAAAAGATATAAAGTGGCAAAAATTTAAAAGACAGTCATGGGAAAAAAAGATGGAAGAAAATCATGAACACAGCTTTGCCTCTTCCTGACACACAAAAAGACAGAAAATAAACTAACAATTATTTTCATTATCTATTAATCTTTTATTTTCTGGATTAATCCATTAGCTGTTTTTCCATAAAATATCAGAAAATGGTGAAAAATATCAATCAGTATTTTGCAGTGCCCAAAATGATGTCCTCAAATGTCTTATTTTCCCCCCCAACAACCCAAAGATGTTCAGTTTACTGTCAGAGAGGAGCAAAGAAACAGAAAATATCCACATTTAAGAAGCTGAAATCACAGAATTTGGGCATTTAAAAAAAGAAAAGAAGACTCAAAATGATTCATCGATTACCAAAATAGTTGCTGATTACTTTAATAACCGATAAATAATTGATTAATTGTTGCCGCTCTAATTGAGAGACTGTTAAGGGCAAAACAGCTGTACAATATAAATGTAAGGGGCAAGCTAAAAACCTCAACATATACCGCTTCTCGTCACCGCTGAATAGGCAAAAATGTCATTAGAAGTATCTGATAGAATAGAGTATCCCTGAGGAGGAACACCGGTGCATGTTTACCTCAGTAAATGTAAATAAACTTTTTAAAAGAGCTGATTATACAGGTGGCAGCACGGTGCCTCAGTGGTTAGCACTCTTGCTTCACAGCAAGGAGGTCTGGGGTTTGCTTCCCACCGTGCCCAGTTCCTTTCTGTGTGGAGTTGGCATGTTCTCCCCGTGTCTGCGTCGGGTGCTCCGGCTTCCTCTCACATGCATCTTATGCCCGGTATACACTGTGTGATTTTCAACTGTCCCAGACGAAAGATCAGCAACGTGGCGCTGAAAACGGTGGTCTCACGTCGCACTGTGTGACAACTTAAAGGACGGCCGTTGTCGCGCTCTTACGACCAACGACAGACTGGGAAAAATATCAGACAATGTTTGAAATTCTACGACCCACGTCTCAAAATCCAGCATGAAATTACGCAACAGCATGTGTGCAAAGTGTTTATTGTTTGTTTGTCACTCTTCTCATTAAAAAAAAAGTGTGCATGTAATTTATTTCTAAACAGCTGATAAAAAACAGTCACCACCACAGAAAAATATAGTCTGTCCATTCTGCTATCATAAATGAGCTTTGTCATCTCTATTGTGACAGATTGTGTGTGACATGTTGGCAAGTACAGCTTCTGATTCCATTGTCGGGATGAGGTGATGACGTTTCACTCTGAGTGTTTCCACGACTCTGTTACAGTCTGCACACGTGTCTTACCTAAGTTTAATAAATCCATGTCGCACAGTGTGGCTTGCACTAAACTTATAAGATTGCTAAAATTGCACAGAGTGTAGGAGGCATTAGGTGAATTGGTGACGCTAAATTGACCATAGGTGTGAGTGAGAGTGTGAATGTGTTTGTCTGTCTATGTGTGGCCTTGCGATGGACTGGCGACCTGTCCAGGGTGTGCCCTGCCTCTCGCCCAATGACCGCTGAGATAGGCTCCAGCAAGAATCCCAGCCAGCTTCTCCCGTGGGAGAGAAAAAGCAGGGTGGAGGTGTAAGTTTGCATGTAAAAGATTCTGGCAGCGGAAACCTTGGGCTGATTTTCTTTGTGCTGTCACACGCCCTGCTGTGGAAACCCTGTGAGAGCAATTTCAAGGTCGTCAAAAGCCTGTCTGAAGTCCTTGGATCCATCAGTCTTGCCTTTTTAAGATCGGCACAGTTGTGCCTGAACCAGACTTGTTTAAGAAGTGTGAAAGCATCTCAACGTGGGCTACAGAAAAAGCAAATATCTCGGGTTGAAAACTCACCCGTGCATATTTAGAGGAGTAAGGGTCCTCAAACAGAGCCCAGACGTGCTTCTGCCACCGGCTCCACAGGCTTCCGCTCCTGGCGTCAGGAGAGTCTCCCTGCGCCAGCCTGCGCGTCATTTCATCCACATCGTCCTCGGGATGCTCCGGCTCTGGCTCCTGATCATCGCTCCCCAGATCCAGCAGTCCTCCCCCGCTGAAACTATCAAGGGCCTCCTCTGCCTCCCGGTGCTGACGATAGGTCATCCAGCAGCATGGCTCCACGTCTGTCTCATCGATGCCCCAGAAGGCCAGCTCCTCCTCGTACAGGGGCCCGCAGACGTCAGCCGGGCAGTGCAGTTTACCTGTCCTGTAGTAGTTAAGGATGTGTGCAAAGACGCCAGGGTGGCGGTCGAAGAAAAACTCCTCAATCTTGGCGTCATAGTCAAAGTGGTTGGGCGCATCAGGCTCGGCCAGCCAGGATAAGCGCGTGCCAGGTAGAGTGCGCAGGGTGCTGCGGTATGTCTGATGTCTGATCCCTCCCACGTTGATCACAATGCGATCCTTGTCGTCGCTCAGGCCCATCGCGTCCCTTAGGCATTTCTCCAATAAGTCCCCTTCATCGCAGCGGCAAATCTAGGCGCACCGGTGCGACTCCCGCACAGCAGGGGAGCAGTTACATAACAACCTGTCGTTTCAGTCTGCGCTGCTGGACGCGCGTCAGGCTACCTTCCCCCCCCAAAAAACACAAGATCAGGTCGTAAAGGCGCCCAGCTGCCGGACTCACCAGAGGGTTCAGAACCGAAATCCAAAAAAACAAAAAGAAAGAAAGAAAAAAAGAAAAAGAGCGCAGCCAATAGCATCACATTAGGAATGGACGTCACATCACCGGGAGCGTAAATCCAAGATGTCGAGACCGAACCGAACCCACGACACGATCGGGTCTCTTGACTTTTTGGCACAGCAAGGTGAGTGCGGCGGTGCTGAACGGACAGCTCCCTGCGGAGGCTCCGCGGAGCTCCTGCCTCCTCCCACACCGACGCTCGGCGCACTCCCCCCCCC
>OMMV01194292.1:0-12742 GCA_900302635.1 Chatrabus melanurus
AATTGTACACCAGATTTAAACTTTTTTATGTAAAAGACAGTAGGAATGGCTTTTGTTGTGTCAGTATGTGACTTTCTGTTCACTATAAATGGAGAAATTGACTTTTCGGAGGCGGCCATTTTGTTTTGCCAAATATGGCGACCCCATTGAAATTAGGCTTTGGCGCCCAGCAGATTTGGATTCAGCAGGTCTTGAACTATAAGTGTGCCAATTTTCATGCTTTTGCACAAATTTGCGCAATCCTCCCCCTAAGAGACCGGACTATATGTATTTGACTCAACTTAAGTCCTGATTGTACTTGAGGGTCCTGGTGCTTCCTGTCTTACTGTGTGGTTCTGAGACTTGGACTCTAACCAGTGACCTGCGGGGACGACTGGATGTCTTTGGTACCAGGTCTCTTTGGAGGATCCTTGGGTACCGCTTGAATGACTTACTATCAAATACGCAGTCACTTGGGGAGACTTGCATTGTGGGGATGCACCGGTTGTCTGCCTGGGTGGTTGCCATCCAGGACCCATGGCGGTGTCGTGGTGAAGCGCGGCACCGGGACTTGACCTATTTGATGAGTGTTGTTGACGTAGCGTGCTGTATTTTATAGTATGAACATGTATTTTAGGTTTTATTGTTTTGTGCTGTTTGTTTCATTTGTGTTCCTTTTATTTTATTGTAAACGTTTAAAGCACTTTGAACAGTTTGGTTTTATTTCCAGCCCTAATCCAACAGCTGGTCTTACAGATGTCTAAAGTTTTTAAATGAAACCACTTTTGAGATAAATGATGTGAAACCTTGGAGGTAGAACGTCTATAGTTCCATTTGAACTGGTGTCTCAGGTGAATGTTGGTCTTCTTTGTTCCTGTCCCCATCCCGCTCAGGCATTACTTTGTCTCCAGTCCATATTTGGCATCCAACCCTGGAGAACAGTTCTACATGTTCACCATCCTTGCAGCGTGGCTCATCAACATGGCAGGAAGACCGTTCACAGAGCCTCAGGAGTACGACGAACCCAACGCCACGGTGTCCGACATCCTGGCAGAGATCCGGGCCTTTGTGAGTGACACCAGAAGCCACAGCGTTAAAACGTCTACGTCTCGTACTTTGTTCGGAGGCCGATGGCGACCCGTTCCTCATAAATGCGGCCGTTTCTTGCACTTGGCAGCTGATGTCACAGCGTGATGATCAGACGGCAGGCGACTAAAATTTAGTCAAAAATCAACAACATTCACTCTCCTTTCCTTCAGATATACAGCAGGTGTGTTTCTGATATACGGCGTACGTGATGTAAACTTCTCACCACAGCGCTTTCCACATAAACGAGTTTTTCCGTGTGTTTTCTTCCTGCTTACACAGACTGTGCAGGTGCGTAGCCAGAGGGGCAAGGGGTGGGAACGGCCCCCCCAACCCCCTCAGAATAAAGATCCACTTTTGAAGACATTTTCCTTTTTTTTTTTGCACATAATAACAATAGTTAATAATAATAATAATGAAAATATTTTTATTTTTGGAAGCCAATTATACAGTTTTTTTGGCTTCCTTAAATATTTATATTTATACATTTCCCAAGTTTGTGTCTAAACCTTTTTCAGGAGGTCGGTGAGTGACGATTTCAAATGACTAAGTGGAGTGGAGGCTGAAAATGGCAACCGCCAAAAAAGTATTTTTGTCTTCTGTCGGCTTCTCCCAATTTCAACTCTGGGTCGCCACAGCATATCCGAGGTGGATCTGCATATTGATTTGGCACAAGTCTTACGCCGGATGCATAGAGGCCGAAAAATTTTAATGTCGAGGGCAGATGTGAGGCAGATTTTATTCCAAAAAAAGTATGGAGGCTGAAATTATTATTTTTTTAACACTATGCTATAAGTCAGTCCCTTTTATTTCATAAAAAACTTCACATAAAGCAAATGCAGCTTTTTTATATTACTGTATGCTGTACATCAGCATGAAGTACTTTATAGATTATTCTTAGATTTGGTACCATAATTTAATCTGGGATCAATGTTGTTGAAAGTTTTGTTCTAGTTCTGCATAAACATCTTATGTCTCATTTTTTTAGGCTGTCCTGGATGGAGGGAAAAACAAACAAAAACAATACAGACTAAAAACATATGATTAACATGCATATGTGTCCCAGTGACATGAACAGGAGTGTTCTGTATTTCCATTGATGATGACTTTAAATGTCCGTTTGTTTAAAATTTAAATTTAGCTGATCTTGCAGTGCAAACTCTGTCCTTAACCTTTATTTATATTTATTTAATATGTTTCATAATTAATATATTTAATGTGTGTCAGTGCAGTGAGTTCCTTATGGAGTTTATTGCAGGGGTTTTTTTTTTTTTTAAAGTTGTGCTCTAATAATGGTTTGATGCTTTTTCCCCCCCATTGTCTCAAGCAGAATAGATTGTTCTGCTTTGGGATTGAGAAAAAAAAGATAATAAATCTTAATAATAATTCATAATAATCTTATAAAAGATAAAATGAATAACGCATTCAGTTGTGAAACAGCAGAAGTGTCTTCAGAGAAGGGGGTGTTGACCTTCAGTCTACAGACCTCTGGTTTGCAGGTGCCGGTCCCTGCAGGCGGTGCTTCTTTGGTTTCATCTTTGGAAAAATGAAGATTTACTTGAACATTTTTTTTGGTTGAGGACCAAAATAAGACATTTGCTGCTGTCGTTTTTTTTACACCGTTTACTGTTTTATGAAGTAAACAATTGATTGTCAATAATGTAAGTAATCGGTTTATATCCTAATCTGATTGGTTTTTTGTGTCTGTCAGGGTGTGAAGGTGGACTTCCCTCCCTCCAAACTGAAGTCGGGCTCAGGCGAGTACGTCTGCTTTGTGTTGGACCGATTGGCTGATGAAGCTCTGAAGAGGCGGGGCTTTACCTTTAAAAGGTACTTGATTATTTCCTTTTCTAACCCAGAGGCGGGGGGTATTGTCGTCATCATGTCCGTCCGTCCGGGCGTCCAGCGTTAACAATTAGAACTCACTAACGTTTTTCCAAGTTCCCATTGGCGGAGCTTTGTGCAGCTTGGCAGCTGAATCCTTCTGGGTGTGTCCTAAACTGAATTTGAAATTTGTGAAAAATGAATTAAAGTTTTCCTGGATTTCTGGATCCAGACTTCTGCTATGGTAACCATGGTTGCTAGGGAAACATTCTTTCTTGAATATCTCAGGAACTACGTATGATAGAGACTTGATGTTTGGCTCTTGTGAAAGTTCATGGAAGGGCTTTTATGCCATGTTGACATGGTTGCTAAGGTAAACAATGGTTGCTAGGGAAACATTCCTTTTTTGAATATCCCAGGAACTACTTATGATAGAGAATTGATGTTTGGCTCTTATGAAAGTTACTGTATATTGACTAAGTAATAAAAAAAGGATTGTTTTGTTTCTGTGAAAAAAAGGTTGATTCATGTGTCTTCCACCCTGGGACGTCCCACCCGCGGGGCTTTACGCACCGCTTCTAGTTTATTTTCTGGTTCCCATTGGTCTGGAACAAAGGAGGCGGGGATGTTCCCGTCTCTTGTCCTCATTAGTGGGTGATGATGTGTTGACGTCAGAAGCAACATTTCGTATTCTCACGCCGTGTCCTTTGTCGGTTTCTCCCAGGCCAAACTACCCAACAGAAACCACAGAAGAAGAGTCTGTGATGGAGGACGACGCAGAGCTCACGTTCGGCAAAGTCGCGGACGAGATTACGGTAAATCTGGAGACTCCTTACTTTTCTGCCTCGGCGTTTAATATTCAGTGTTTTATTCCAGCTGGAGTTGATTATTTTATTCATGGCAACAGTTAAGTCACTTAATTACGGTTCAAAATAATCGTTGAGTCACTTTGTAGCCGAGCGCGTTTTCTCTGTTTTTATCTTTATATTTAGGAGGAGGCCGATGAGGAGGAGGAGAACGTGATCGACCTGGAGGCTCTGAAGTTACGGAGCTCTCACGCTGTGAGTTTACTTACCAAAGAACCTGAAAACAAACATTTCAAATCTCTCAATAAAAGCTTTTAAAGCGGCTTCTTGCTTCATTGATGGTTGTTAGTTTTGCGAGGTGGCGATGGACCAGTTCCTGCTCCTGGACCTGACCTTACGTGACCTGACGGGGTTTTTGAACCATGAATTAACCGTTTGTTGCACCGGCGATAATAAAATACCAGATTTTTAACCTTCAGAGAAAAGTTTGGTCCCATTTTCTGAGTTAAATGTTTGAAGCTATAACCTCACGGGTTGAACTTTTTCACAGACGCTGGCCTAGCTAATCCAGCTAGCTGGCGAACAGCACTCGTTATTGTTTAGTTGTTTTTATTGTTGTTTGTCACATTTAAGTGAATCGTGATGCCTTTGAGGACAAACACATCAGCTTTAATGAAGGCAGCAACATCTAACACAGGTTGAAAGTGAAGCTAATCAAAGTTCCCAGGTGAAGTGAACGCGTCATAATATTGATGATCTCTCCCACAAACCCGTCCTGCCGAAGTCTGATCTTTTTTTTTTTTGTGTGTGGCCGAAGTCTCTCAGGTGAACTGAACCTGATCCTGTTCTTGGTTCCGCTGACAGGAAGTAGAACCGTCCTCCAAACCGGACGACATTCTCGAGTCGACTGTGGACGCCGCTGAGTGGTACCTGGAGGTGGAGCGAGTCCTGCCGCAGCTCAAAGTCACCATCAGGATGGACAATAAGGTACGCGCTCAGCTGGCTCCAGTTCTGGGCCAGATCCAGGATCAGTTTCAGCTGCTTTATGGGTCACTGGATCCACTGTAAGAAGAAGGTTTGCACTCTGGATCGTATATAAACGAGCCTTAAGCGTTCGGATTAGCTGCCTTCCCAGCATGCTCTCTGTCAGTGTTTGGTGAATTGCAGTCTGACTGTTGGTCTGCAGGACTGGAGGACTCATTTGGACCAGATGCATCAGCACAGAGACGGGATCACGTGGTCGCTCTCCGAGGCCAAGGTGTGTGATCACTGTCTCTCTGGCTCCACCTACTGGGCACACTGAGTTAGTGAGTCTGCCCACTCAGACCCATAGAAAACATTCTGCCCCCTGGTGACCACTTCATGCAATAAAGCAGAAAAATTAACATTAAAAAAAAAAAAAATGTAACGGCACTAAGTTTTATTTTGAAATGATTCTGTGACGGCGTCTCTGACCCCGTCTGCAGGGTTACCTGGACAAGCTGCAGGAGGACATCGGAAAGATTCTGGAGAAGGTGAACAGCAGAGAGAAATACATCAACAACCAGCTGGAGTCCCTGATCCAAGAGTACCGCGGCGCTCAGGCCAGACTCAGCGAGGTTCCAAACTCACACAGGAAACTGAGGCTTTGAAAATCCACATCAAATGTTCTCTACAAAAACCTGATACCAGACTTGTTCTCCGCTAGGCCAAAGAGCGCTACCAGGACGCCAGCGGAGGAGTGACCGAGAGGACCAGAGTCCTGGCAGAGGTCAGTGAACGCATCACAGGTCTGACATCATGTCAATCAGCTGATCTGTCCGAGTAAACGTCCGGAACCTTCTCACACATCGTGTAACACGCGTTAGTTACTGAAGGCAGCCGCTGTCGCCACCGTGTGGCTAAAACATGCAACGCACAAAAGAATCGAACGCGAACAAAAAAAAAAAAAGTTTTTAAAAATCATCCCACGATTTAAAAAATGATCAAAGGAATTTTTTTTTCTTGAATATCTCAGGAACTGCTTATGATAGACACTTGATGTTTGGCTCATATGAAAGTTCTTTGGAAGGGCTTTTATGCCATGTTGACGTGGTTGCTAAGGTACACAGTGGTTACTAGGGAAACATTCTGATGTTTAGCTCATATGAAAGTTATTGTATATTGACTAAGTAATAAAAAAAAGATTTTGTTTCTGTGAGGGAAAAAAGGGTTGATTGGTGTTTCTTCCACGCTGGGACGGGGCTTTACGCTCTGCTTCTAGTTTATTTTCAGCTTCCCATTGGTCTGGAACAAAGGAGGCGGGGATGTTCCGTCTCTGATGGGTTCTTGTTTGGGTCTGTCACCATTTATATTTAAATGACCTGGCTCCGCCCCCCAATTCCCAATGTGCCTGTTACCCAGAGTTTCTTTTTTTCAATGTCTTGGCTCTGCCCTTGAAACTGATCTGTGCAGAAACTTATTCCAGGATGGGACAAATTTTTGAACCAAGTTTTATGAAAAGTGTCTCGTTACTTCTTGATTAATCATAAAAGCAGCTGAACGAATGTCTGCAGCGACGACTCAAACAGACTGCGACTAAAAACAGAAATGGATTTTTGCCGACGCAGCCGGAAAACGTTCGCTTTGATCCGGTTTGGTTTTGTTTGTTTGGTTTTAGACCAGTGAGGATCTGGAGAAGGTGAAGCAGGAGATGGAGGAAAAAGGCCAAAGCATGTCTGATGGAGGTGAGAACGCCGCCGGCCGTTACAGATGAAGCCGGCGGGAAAACATTCTGAGCGTCTTTGTGTTCGGCGCCCAGGTCCGGTGGTGAGGATCAAGCAGACGCTGACCAAGCTGAAGCAGGAGATCGTTCAGATGGACGTGTGGATGGCCGTCATCGAGCACACGCTCCTGCAGTTTAAACTCAACGAGAAGTCCGACATGGCACGGGACATGTTCGCCACCGACGTCCCCGAGCTCGCCGCCTCGCTTCTCGTTTAGCTTCAGCGCGGCGGCCGGAGCTCGTCCTGACCCGTGCAGGGCTTCCATTCCAGGCGTGTCGACAAAGTTGAATCATCCAAACAGATGTGTAATAACACTGTCGTTACAGAATGTAAAAAATCAAACATCCAGACAGGGTCATATATATTTGGACATCAACAGGTTTTATTTTAGCTGTATTTAGTAAAATGACAGAAAGAAAATGATGAATGTGGATTTCTGTATCATTATTTTTGTTATGTTTGTTTTCTGTGTATTAGTTTTGTGTATAACTGTTTGTCACAAAGTTAATGCTGCAGGTCTGCTGCACAAAATCTATATTTTTAACTTGATTTTCATCAAACTGCAGCTTCAAGCATCAAAACAAAACTAGTTATTTGTATTTATATGTAAAATGTCATTTTCAGAGGTTTCTGGGGTTTTTTGGAGGAAATATTTCCGTCACAGCTGAGACAAGCTTGTTAAAATAACACAGGAAATGGGGCCATTTTCCCTTCACAGTAAGGTAACGAGTTTTTTTTTTTTTTAAATGGATTGACTTATTTTAAAACGGTGAACGTTCCTGATGGAGGCTCGAACATTTATTGTTTATTCATCAAAGAAAAACACCAAATATTCTCCGACGTTGTTGCTCCAAAATGAGGTTTTGGTGTCGGGATGGGTTTAATTAAAAGCAGCTTAATTTAAATATGAGTTCTAAGACTTTGTTATTCTGCAATTTTGAAACATGGCTATAAAATTTAAATATATTAAAACAAGTTGTATTTCAATAAAATATATTAACTGGGCCAAATTTAATAAAATCTTTGCATACGTTTGTCGTGTGAAAACATATTTTTGTCGAGCAGACGTGAACTTTGAGAGGCCTTTGAAGAGAATATTCTGTTTTTATCTGTTTTCTCTCACGGTGCTTTTGGACGTTTTGGGGTTTTGAGCTGCTGGACGTTTGACGTGCAGCAGAAACGACAGTTTTACGTTAGGAAGCCCAAAGCCAGACCTTTAGTTTCACAGACACGAGGAACATAATCACACAGGCTGGGTTTGAGGATATGAAATTATATTTATTGGTCAGAATAAAGGAGAGATCGCTACGTGAAAAATTCCACGTTTTCAGCATTTGAATGTTGTGCTTTTTCATTTAAGGTTTGTTTTTTTTGGTGAAAGGCGGTTTTAATATTTATTTATTCTTTTCAAAGAATCCTTTCGTTAGCGGATGTGAATGCCACGTTTTGAAGCGCTGTACTGTTGTTCTTAACATGCTTTTATTTTGAAGGGCCTGGCGGAAACGTATGCTGCTGTTGTTGGAACTTGACGGCAGCAGCTGTTTATGGGCGAAGTGAAACGAGCGGAGCTCCGGGAGAAAAAAAAACCATTTTCTGATTTTTAAAAATCAAATAAAAAATGTTTCAGGACGAAAAAGTGAAGCACGAACAGAAGAAAAGTTAAACTTTTTGATCTGGAAAAAGACGGAAACATCAAAGCGGTGAGTTCACTTTGTTTCTTTGTCTGTTGAGAATTTAAAAAAAAAAAAAGTTCAAACACGTATTCGTAAAGAAATAGTTAATTTATTTTAAAGTCCACAGGTCTGTATGTTGATTAAAATCTATAAAAGTAATATTTGTACGATTTGTCATCCAGACAAAACATGTCAGGAATGTAAAAAGCTAAAAATAGACACAATAAAAAAACAATCTCACCATAAAATCTGTCAAACTAAAACAGCAATATGGAGAAAATAAAATTATTAGTTTAAAAATTTATTCAGTGGGAAGAAACAAAATGTGTTGAAAAATGTTAACAAAATAATACTTAAAAAATTACAAAATAATGATCACTGAATTCAAAATGGACAATTAATAAGATTTCTTATACAATTTATAAAAAAAAATCCTTAGCAGCTTTATAATATATTTGGAATATTTAAGAGAGAAATTACAATAAGTTGACATCACGATGAGACTATTATAGTTAAATATTTACAAAAATACAGTAAAAAATAGTTGAAATGTATAATTTAAAAAATCTCAAATGCAAAGAAAAATATCCAAATGGAGCCTCAAACAATAAGCAAGAGTATAAATTAAAAAAAATAAAAAATGTGCTTGTTGGAAACTAAATCATTACAGAAAACGGCTGATACAGAAAATTAGTTTTTTGTGTCTGGAATGAAACGTTAAATATTATCAGGACAATAAAATTTCATTATTGATTGGATGAAGAAATGGTTTGATCCATTGAACAGTTATCGGTCAATGGTTTGATCCATCTCTGTTTCCTGTGACACGTTTTCCTCCAACATCAGCAGCACGCTGCTGCAAGGCATGCTGGGAAGCAAAGGATGGAAGGGTCCACCGCGGCGTGCGTGTGCGCGCGTGCGCGCAGAGATGGGACCCCCCCAGCTTCAGAAACTAAAAGTCCTAAAATGTGTTTCTTCTGAACAGGTTATTTTAACATCATGTAAAAAAAAAAAGTCTAAAAATGTTTCAGTTTGTCATAAATTCCTGATTACATTAATATTAACATTTTTTTAAAACACATTTTATATCATATTGTCTTTTTTTTTAATATCTCAAAATTACATAAAAAAAATTTCAGGCAAAATCCACAAACTGTCTTCTAAACAGGAAGTTGATTCTTTTTTTAAATCAGTGAGTTTGGACAGTTTTCCACGTTTGGATCGGTTTCTTAAAAACGACTCGACTGATCCTCAGGAAACAATCAGTGAGGGAAACTTTTAGATCAGGATCAGGATCTCTTCACACAGGTTTGATGTTGCTGTGTGTTACTGCAAACATTTGCAATGCATGCTGGTTATCAGGTGATCTCTAACTCATCTGCAATACTAAATAACTAAGTAACTACATAACTAAGTAACTATGGTGGCTGCTTTTTGTTGTTCTCTGATGTATCAGATTTAAAAGTCGTTTCAGGATTATCTGCTTTAGTGAGAATTTTCCACTGAGACTGTCGGATTATAAAATTCCTCCCAGCAGAGTCGGAGTTAACGGGAAGCATGAAGTCAGCGTCTCTCTCTGGCTGCCCCCCCCAACCCCAACCAGGCTGCTTCCCCTCACCAAAAACAACACAGAAAACTAAACACAATCCAGAAAACTGTAAACGCAGTGCAGAAAACTGTAAACACAATCCAGAAAACTGTAACCGCAGTGCAGAAAACTGTAAACGCAGTGCAGAAAACTGTAAACACAATCCAGAAAACTGTAAACGCAGTGCAGAAAACTGTAAACGCAGTGCAGAAAACTGTAAACGCAGTGTAGAAAACTGTAAACGCAGTGCAGAAAACTGTAAATGCAGTGCAGAAAACTGTAAACGCAATCCAGAAAACTAAACGCAGTGCAGAAAACTAAACGCAATCCAGAAAACTGTAAACGCAATCCAGAAAACTGTAAACGCAATCCAGAAAACTGTAAACGCAGTGCAGAAAACTGTAAACGCAATGCAGAAAACTGTAAACGCAATGCAGAAAACTGTAAACGCAGTGCAGAAAACTGTAAACGCAGTGCAGAAAACTGTAAACGCAATCCAGAAAACTGTAAACGCAATCCAGAAAACTGTAAACGCAGTGTAGAAAACTAAAACTAAACGCAGTGCAGAAAACTGTAAACGCAATCCAGAAAACTAAACGCAGTGCAGAAAACTGTAAACGCAATCCAGAAAACTGTAAACGCAATCCAGAAAACTGTAAACGCAATCCAGAAAACTGTAACCGCAGTGTAGAAAACTGTAACCGCAGTGCAGAAAACTGTAAACGCAGTGTAGAAAACTGTAAAAACAATGCAGAAAAACTGTAAACTCTGGGTGGAAAACTGAAAGTTTGCTTCTGTAATCCATTTGTTTATTTTTTGGAAATTTCAAATGATTTATTTTCAGTTGTTTATTTCAAGAATTTGCTTGTTAAAATGTTTGTATAAAGAGGCCTGATTGATTTTAATTTTTTTTTGTCAGAAATAAAAACATGTAAAATTAAATGAGAACTTTTAGTTACTGGAAACTGTGTTTCAGCGACTTTTTTCTTCACCGTCAGTAAAAAACAAAATATTTCAGCTTTTGCTCTCGTAAAATTCCACATTTTCTTTGAACTATTCTTCTGTCTGTGGTGAAAATGTCGTTTATCTCAGGACTGTTTTCTTTGAACATCATTCATTCTTAATGAGTTTGTTCCCTCTGCGGTTCTGATCCGTTTGTTCTGTAAACCTGGTTTTGGGTTTCTGCTTTCTTTCACAGAACCACAGAGGATTCTGCAGACAAACATGGATCTGTTTTTCTCCGGAGCCGTTACAAGTACGTCATCACAAAAAGGCACAATACAGTGTTTGTGTTGGGCGGCTTCGCTCTGAAAGCCGACGTCATCGGCTGGTTCTAAACTGACGCCACGGGGGCCGCAAAGGGCGAGACGGAAACTGAAAAATATGAAAGTCTTTAAATTTTAAGTACTATGTGATTTTTTAAATTTTTTTTAAATTAAAAACATTAAGACTGAGGTTGGATGGGAAGTTTAAAAAAAAGAAAAAATTATTTTTGCACTTTGACGTCTGTCTGTCTGTCTTCACTTAAAAACTGTCAGAAGAGAATTCACCCTCAGGTCTGTTTGTCTTTTCTGATCTCCGTCAGGTTCTCCGACAAAAAGACGAGCGGGACGAGCCGAGCGCTCCTGTCGGAGGTAAACGAGCGCTTCGTTTGTTCTCTGCTGCACAAACTGAACAGAATTCATTTTATTCATCAGCGACTGAAGTTCTGCTGCTTTTTTTAACACGAGATCAACGTCAGTTATTACGTCAGAATAGAAACAACCATCGAGGCCGAGTTCACGCGTCGATGCGTGTCGCCGCGTCCCGCGTTCCTTCGTTTAAGCGCACTGTGCGCTAAATAAATAGTCTTTATTGAACTGAGGGTACTGAGAACTCATTCTTTTAAGCGCACGCTTTTTGGGATGTGCGTGCGGGTCTTGTTTTGACACAGGTTTCATTGCATACACGAAGCCTTGCTTCATGAAGCACACTGAGGAAATAGCGAGCGGCACGTTTGAATTTCATTCCTTTATTCGGGGATTCCACGTTTACAAAGACATTTGGACACAAACCTGATGGACTGGGACGTGTGTGCAGGACTCATTCTGACACAGGAAATGAAGCAAAGCTTCATGCGTGCAATGAAACGACATCGACTCTTCAGTGGCTGAACCGTCGCAAGTCTTTTGAAACTGAAGTAAAACGCCACAAAAGCTCGGTTTCTGTCCATTAAGATTGTGTTTTGATGGCGACTGTTGCTGGTATTGATCCAGAAATGGTCCCGGATGCTGGAAATGGCACCAGGGATCTTCGTTATCTTCTTTTTCTTTATCGTCGTTATCTTTATCTTCTTTTTCTTTATCGTCATTATTTTCTTTATCTTCTTTTTCTTTATCTTCTTTTTCTTTATCTTCTTTTCTTTTCGTTTTTCTTTATCTTCTTTTTCTTTATCGTCATTATCTTCTTTATCTTCTTTTCTTTATCTTCTTCTTCTTTATCGTCATTATTTTCTTTATCTTCTTTTTCTTTATCTTCTTTTTCTTTATCGTCATTATTTTCTTTATCTTCTTTTTCTTTATCTTCTTTATCTTTAGCTTCTTTTTCTTTATCTTCTTTATCTTCTTTTTCTTTATCTTCGTTATCTTCTTCTTCTTTATCTTCTTTTTCTTTATCGTCATTATTTTCTTTATCTTCTTTTTCTTTATCTTCTTTTTCTTTATCTTCTTCTTTGTTATCTTTATCTTCTTTTTCTTTATCGTCATTATCTTCTTTATCTTCTTTTCTTTATCTTCTTCTTCTTTATCTTTATCTTCTTTATCTTTAGCTTCTTTTTCTTTATCTTTTTCTTTATCTTCTTTTTCTTTATCGTCATTATTTTCTTTATCTTCTTCTTTATCTTTAGCTTCTTTTCTTTATCTTCTTCTTCTTTATCTTTATCTTCTTTATCTTTAGCTTCTTTTTCTTTATCTTCTTTATCTTCTTTTTCTTTATCTTCTTTTTCTTTATCGTCATTATTTTCTTTATCTTCTTTATCCCGTCGTTGCTCTTTGACATGTTTGT
>OMMV01194300.1:0-18084 GCA_900302635.1 Chatrabus melanurus
TAACATTCAGTCATAGATGGTCCAAACTATACCTTTTTGGAATCTTTATGATCAGACAAATAATATGGTATACTTTTCAATATGATTGGAGGATTTTTAAATTGTGACCCCTGTGTGTCAATAAACATGCTGGTAACTGCTATTGAGTCCCAGTTTATTCACTGTTAACATTTAATTTCATATTGTATACATCCCAAGCTTTCCAAAAATACCCATTTTGTTTAGAGGTGGGGGGGATGCACGCGGACCCTGTGTAGCTCATGGCCTATTTGTTGTGCTTTGTCTTATTCCATTTTTGTCATTGGTACTATAGCAGATGGTCACCCCTCTGAGTCTGGTCTGCTTGAGGTTTCTAACTATAATCACAAAAACATCCAGGGAGTTTTTCCTCACCACTGTTCCCAATTTGCTTGCTCAGGGGGTGGGAAAGGTTAGACTTTACCCCTGTGAAGCGCCTTGGGGTGACTTATGTTGCGATTTGGCGTCATATAAATCAATTTAATTGAATTATTATGGTAACATCTATTCCATGTCAGGCCACACCTTTTCACCAAGTTTTATGATAATTTGTTCAACACTTTAATTCTGCTAAAAAAATATTGAGAAATGTACTTGAGTGAAATATGACCTCCTTAGCACAGGTCACAGAATGAATACAGATTATCATGCATTATTGATTTAAATTTGCTGCCAGTTCTGGTTTAAAAACAAACAAAAAAAATCTTTTAGATTCCTGTGGTTTTGATGTCTGCTGCTGTTTCTTCATAATGCAGAGATCTGCAGCACGGCTGTTGTGCTCGGGTGTGACAGCAGCGCAGATGTGCATGTGTCCCAGCTGCTGCTGGAACACATGCACTGACTCAGAGGGCGACAGGCTGCCAGAACAGACCACAACAAACACTGCATTAGTGTTATCTGCAGGGCCGCAGTAAGACTGCCTGGGGACCTGGGCTTCAATGCAGAACAGACAAATACAACACAAAGTGCATGTTAAAAAGTGTATTCATCACTATTCTTTATTTATTCAAGCGACTCTAACATTTGCAATGATCTTTTGGTTTGACAACCTCAGTATAACAAACAAATGCACTGTAGGTTGAGGAAACTTGTAAAACTGAAGATGGCTGGTGTCAAAGGTGAGTAATGTTGGTCACTATTATTAGATCAGAGCTGCAAAGAAGGTAAAAGTCCTCAGTATCCTCCAGAATAAATTTCAGGCAACCATCAGGTCAGAGGATTTTTTTTTTTTTTAAGATGGACTAAAACCTAATAGATATGCAAGAGTGTTAGCCTTCAGCTTTTGAAGAAAGCTGCAGAACAATTTTCTGTGTCCGTAATTTACTGTCATTTACCTTTGTAGGCAGCACGGTGGTGCAGGTGGTCCGTACACTTGCTTCCCAAAGAGAAGGTCACCGGTGGCCCATTCTCCTTGTACATTTAGATTTGAGTCAGGAAGGGCATTCGGTGTAACAAATTAACATGCGGATCCGCTATGGTGTCCCTGAGCAAGAATGGAAAAGCCAAAAGAAATTAAACTTCTTATTTATCTTTATGATCTGTTGACATAATTGTGATTGACTTTGTGTAAAGTAATTTCTTGGGTGTGGGTACCTACAGGTCACAATTTGAATAGCTGCCATGCACAATGACTCCACTTCAATGCTGAAACTTTGGCGGCACTGTAGGCCATTCTCAGACTCACCATGGAATAAAAGAATCAAAGACAGTTTTTCATTTGCTTTTCCAGCCTGGAAAAACAGAAGTGAACATGTTAAATGTTAGTCATAATAAAACACTTACTGGAAAATCAAAATAAATTAAAAATCACTTTTCTCTTGTCATTTTTTTTCTTTGGATGGACAAAAATGAAAAGGGGGAATAAGCTATAATTAAAGTTGTTATTTTTTGAGGGGGGGCTTCCAAGGGGACGCCCATGCTTCACCTGGCTGCGGCAGATAGTTATTTTTAGAGATGTAGGGATGGACCGGTTGTCTGCCTTGTCATCCAGGACCCAGGGCAGTTCAGTGGTGTCTAATTCCCATCACACTGTTACTGTGCAGGGAATTAGAACATGACAGACAAAGAACTTTACTACTTTACTTATGGTGGTGATTATGGATGAGTTTAATTGTCAGAAATTGATACTTACCATCAGGTATTTACATGATATCAGACAATCCAGTGGCTGTTTGATTTAAATTATTATGCAGATAAACAATGCACTGACATTTTGTCCTCCAAATCCAGCTCTCTCACATCATAACAGATTTCAATGTATTTATTCATTGTAATGTTGAGACGATGTCTCGGACATAATGATGGCACCTTGATGTGGAGATGATCCAGCCGTGGTGAAGCAGAGGTGATAAACCACAGCTACTCCTCCATGCAAAACCCTGGAGATCCCTGTCAGATTAGATTTGCGCAAAACCATCAGGCTGTAACATGAGCAGAGGAGCATCTTCTATGTGCATCACGTCCACAATAAGAACCTTGTTAAAGCTATGGCGCTGGCCCATATCTTTTGCTCTGGCCCTAAATAATTAAAAGCACTTAGTGTGCCTGTGGTTATTATGGACTCCGTCTACACCTTTGGCCTCCACCTGACACATCCGGGCTCACAAAGAAAGTGCATGAATTTCGAGGAATTACTGAGAATTTTGTGCTCGATCTAGCTGTCGGGGGGAGTGAAGTAGATTTATTTTACCTACAAACTCATGGAGTCAAACAGTTATGTAACTTTATTAAAGTTTTTGACATTGATATTCTCATAACTTTGGATGAAAATAATTAGGAGGAGGTTGTGACTGAGTTACATGTAGCTTGAAATAAGCTTGTACATCTCCAGACACCCAAAACATAGCAAGCATCAACTGTATCTTGACATTAGCACTCTGCACATGAAACTAAAAAAGTGTTAATGATGCTACTGGTAATATTGGCATCTTTGTGGCTATATTTATTGTAACACCAATTTACATGTAACTTATGACGTTTTCAGCCTCTCTCTTTCCTCCAGCTCCATTGTGCCATGTTATTATTTCATACTGCATGCAAATTGAAAGAAGAGTTCCCATAATTTTTGGCATGGGGCCAATGCCATTTTAAAAAAGTTTTATCTCTGAAAGATCCCACCCAGACTTATATCTGCTAAATGGATCTCAGTATTTAAGCCCCGGACCTTGGAGTGCTGCTGGTTCGTGACTTTACTGGCAATGTGATGTGAGCTATGAAGGAAGGTTGATGGAAATGTTTCCAGTTCCAAAATGTTGCAGCTCTTAGTAAAACATTGCTTGTGTTCTTTTTAAACATGACATTGCAGAATCAAATGATGGCAAAAAGACAACATGGCGCGCATGACTGGATGGAATTAAATGAATCCTTGAGAAGCTGAGTGAGGAATCAGAGTGTCTGGGTTTGTGACTGTTCTGGATCAAGAGGCTTTTAATGACTTCCTGGACTCAGCCATCATAACTATATCTGTATGCTGTGAAAGTGTAGAACTTGTAGAGACATTCACTTATCTCAGCAGTGACATTCATGTCTCTGGGTCCTCAGCCTTTGACATTGAGTGATGCCTGGGAAGAGTTTATGGAGTCATGAGGTTGCTCAACAGAGGTGTTTGGCGATGTCAATATCTTTGCAGGAGAACGAAGGTCCACGTCTTTAGAACCCTGCTGCTTCCTGTTTTACTGTGTGGATGTGAGAAACTTTGACATGAGCCAGGGACCCAAGGTGACCACTAAATATCTTTGGTACTAGGTCTCTTCATAGGACCCTTGGGGACCACTGGAATGACTTTGTGTCAAATGAAATGTTACTTAGGGAGGCTAAGAATGAGTATTACTTACATTGTGAGGGAACGTCATTTACAACATTTTGGCCATGTGCTGTTTCTCTGTGCGTAATCCAGCATACAGGTGTCTGAGTTGAGGACCCCAGCAGCTGGAGAAGACTAAGGGGGTGCCCACGTTTCACTTGGCTGCAGCAAATAGATGGTTACTTAAAGGGGCTTTCACACCTGCGGTTTTTCGCTCTGCGGGCAATGTGTGACCTGATTATGTGCTCTGCAGAGGAGCACAGCGACAGAGCGCAGGTGATCTGAACTCCTCTCATACAGGCACAAAAGTGTCCACTGGTGGATTTTATTTTGAATCTACATACAGAGTCGTTACACTTCAATAACCCAGTGAGAATAAGAATATTGTAATGATGATCGGGTGGAGGTCGGGTGCAGATATCTACATCAGAGAAACTCTGGTGTGGGTGGATGCATTATTTCGTTTTAGGAGCAGGTTCGAGTGACGTCAGAGCTGATCCACGCATCTCCGCACGGAACTGTTTGGCTGCAAGAGGCAGACTCGGATGGTCCCATAAGCTGATGAGGCTATTTGAACAGGGGGATGTCGGAACAAGAACATTCTCAGACTGCATGCAGATCTATTCACAGAACTTGTCACAAGAATGTGCAACAATTGTGCGGCCGTTGCGGCCATTTTGACACTGTGGTGCGGCTCTTGTGTGCTGAAAGCACAGATTCACTACTATTTCACTTCAGAGCAGTCGCAAAGGCAGTTGTGGGAAATTTTGACCATTTTGAAAATTCCGGCGTGCAATTGTCAGCAACTTGCGGCTGTTTAGCGAACCTGCAACCGTCGCGTGGCTATTTTGCTGATAATAAGCGCACATTTGCCAGTACCGTCGCAAATTGCCCACAAGGTGAAAAACCATGGGTGTGATAGCCCCTTTAAAGAGGTGGGGATGTACTGGTTGTCTGCCTGGGTGGTTGCCTTCCAGGACCCAAGACGGCTCCGTAGTGTGGTGGATGTGGCGATGTGGGGCACTGGCGCATGCTCCCTGACCTGATCAACTAAAACACTAAAAATCAGGCAGCATGTACTATGCTTCTACCAAGGCTCAACAGTCCTATTTTTGTCTGACATTTGCCTTTTATCCTTTTATTTTTCACCGTTGGAGGGTTTTTCCTTCAATTCCTTCTTCTCTAATATTCTTAGATCCTGATTGCTGACTTTTGAATTTTTGATCTTGATTTCTGACCTGTGATCTGATCCTGAGGTTGGCTCCTGATCACTCATCTTGGCTCCTGATCATTCATCTTTGAGTTGGATCTTTGATCCTGATCACTTTTTTAAAAAAATCCTGATAGCTGTTTTTTTAAATTTTTTATATATATATATATATATATAGCTTTGATCCTTTTTGCAGGACTTGGATCTTGATTGCTTTGACCCTGTAATCAATATCAACAGATCCCGTATGAAAGATAATCAGAATCAAAGGGCAGGTAAGATCAAAGGAGTGTTTTAAATGCAAAGTTAGATATAGTTACTGTCAGTTATTCTCATCTTAAGCAGTTACTCCAACTCACTTAGTTACTCTAAGTCAGTGTTTCCCAATCCTGGTCCTGGGGACCCAATGTACTGCGCATTTTCCATTTCTCCCTGATCTACTCAGACCAGATCAGGTCAGTCAGGTGTGTTCTGGTCTGTTACAATGCTCTTAACTTACCACTTTACTTTTGCTCAAATACCTGCAACAAGCTACTAAGTTAGTCTCTTACTTTTACAGTTATAGCATCATTCAGATTCTATTACTTTGAAGTTTCTTGCCTTTGAGATCTGCTCCTTGAGCCACATCAAAATTGAATTAATCTTCCTTGGCCGAAGGTCTACCTCTCCACTAAATTTCATTGAAATGGGTTCAGTTTTTAATGATAAACCCTCAGACAGTCAGACAAACAGCTACAAAAACACAACCTCAACAGCGGCGGTAAGAACATAAATGTTCTTAGTGACAGAAAACTTGACTTTATAATAATAAGAAAGCTTTCCGATAGCTTTCGGGTTCACATCATACTGAGTTAAGTGACGTGTTGAATTACCAGATTACAGCAGTAAGTGTAAATACGTAGACGCCAGTCTGACCCAATGATGGTGCCGTATTGATCCTCTAAACTGTTTATGGACAGATTCTATGCTACTGGGCATAAAAGCAGGCGCTCTTGTTTATATTATAAACCCACCGTCAGTGCAGAGGATAAGAGCAGCCGTCTCTGTTTTGATTAGGCAGCGGATTATGTTTTCCCTCCTTGTGGAATTTGAGTGAATGTTGGTGATGAATTTGGAGGTGAATAGCACGCAGACGTGGGCTTAGATTTGCTTTGTTCCCTGCAGCTGAGGAAGATGAAGAAGTTTATTCTCATGCGACACACTTTTATTTTCGGGGAAGTACTTTGATTTCAGCGCAACTTTGATTCTAGTAACCTTTTGATAAAGGACATCTGAGGAAAAAAACCTCAAATTGAAGCATTCGTCGACAGCCACAGTAAACAACCCCATGCAGGCTAACATAAGAGGAATCAGCTCTGTTCATAAAGTATGTCATGGCAACAACAGAAAGTGAAGGCTGAGAATTAATGACAAGTTTCAAGTTCAAAACATCAAATGTGCCGTAGGGGAGAGGCAATAAAAGCTGCAGTTATTAATCATATTATTTTAGTTGTTTCTTACGGCGACAATGTATGCACTAAATTTAGGTTAACATGACCACATTTTCTGCAAATAATTTTAACCTTGTTACACTCTTTTCCATTACAACGTCCTTATTTGAAATGGAATTCACGACAAATTACATACCCAGAGATAAAAACGATTTCACAGTGCGAAGCCTCCAGAGAACAGTCATACTACAATATTCCCTGGACATAAGATAGAAATATTCATTGGTTCTTTTTTTTAATCCAGAGTGGATACGTTGGAGCAATTGCTTTTTAATTTTTTTGTGCAATAATACACAGTTTTACATGTTAAAGTGGAGAAAATCTCCATGGAAGCCTCATGTAACTGAATATTTCTCATCTAACAAAATTTACATAATATAGTACTGTGCAAAAGTTTTAGGCACCCTTTTGATTTAAATAAACAAATGCCCCCAGGCATCATCGTCAATAGAATATCATGTGAAATCCCCCCCCACTAAGAAAAGTAACATAAAAAAATGAGATTATTATGTTTTCTTTTTCATTAAAGTAACCAGTTAATGACTAATTTACAAACCTCATTTTAAAAAGAAGCAAAAACATACACACACACAAAAAAAATAGATTTCCTTTTTGGCTGTACTTCTTGTACTTCTGGGAGTCCTTCAATTCATTTTATTTATATAGCGACAAGTCCAACAACACAGACAGTTGCTGATGATCAATCAATAATAAAATTATTTAAAAAAACAAAAAAACCTGATTTAACACAGTCTGATTTTCTCAAATTTGAAGAGACACCCTCAAACAAATTGTCATTTTCTCACCTAAAAGAAATTATTAATTATTTTTAAAGGTGAGTTGTAGTCAGACATTTTACATATTTATACCCAACTATTTAACAGCTTCTCTATATTTCAAAGAAAAAATGTAGGTACATTTAATATGCCTAAAACTTTTGCACAGTACTGTATTTTCATAAATCCAGATAGATTATGAATACCAGTGGCTTTGATTTCTAATCTCTTTTTATTAAACCCTTTATGAATTTGTACTTTTAGGTAAATAGTGACTGAGGGATTTTCTGTGGTTTTGGTTTGTTCAGATTTTGCCGGAGGTCATGCAGTCCAAAGACAGCTTTAAACAGATCAACCCAACTGTGTTTTAATTAAGAATTGAGTGAAAACAGTCCATGCCAGGTCTAAAACCCCAGCGCTCTCACATGTACATCTGTTCAACTCCTGCTGGTGCCATAGATTCATTCAAGCTCAACAAGAACTCTGTATGACCAAAATTATCTATTTCACTGTTACTCTGCCACGACAGTATGTTTTACACAAAATGTTGTTAAGAACAGGCATGTAGTTGCATCATTTCTTTCATGTTTCATTATGATGGAGGCAAATAAGTGAAAGAAAGCAACAAAGTCTCGACTATTTTTTTGACAGCAGTACAAATTAACCATTTTTGGAACATATATAGATGGGAGAATGTTATTTGCTCATATATTAATTCAACAAGATTGTCTTCAAGCCAGAGATGCAAACTAGACGAGGAAGCTGCCTTGGTGAGCGATTGTAGCGACTAAGCTGAGTAGCAGGCGTGGTTAACTAAATAATCAATTATTTGAAGGGGATATTTTTATATTATGACAGCAAACTATATTGATCTGTTTTTGAAATAGCCCATAATTTGACAAAACAAGATTTAATATTCCATTAAGTGACACAGGACATGTTCGAAGTTAGGTGTGTTTTGATTGTAAATGTGACCACCAGGGGGCAGAATCCTGGAAACCTTGTGTCCATGATATCTTGACAGACTTTGTATATGAAGGTGAAACTTCATCCACAATGTAACCTCACTATAACATCAGACGTGTTCAACGTTGGGCACGGTTTGATTCTACTTTAGGCCACAGGGGGCAGAGTCTCTGAAACCTCGTGTGTGCGACAACTCCACAAGGTCTTTATGTATATATTATTACATGTTTTGTTCAGTATCATGCTCTGTATCATTGCCCGCAGTGTTTGTCACTCCTGGCGGGTATATAATAAATACCTGCCAGGAGTGACGGCAACTATTGGTGAAGGAAACGACATTTATATAACAATGAATTCGGTTCTCTGAGGTGTCATTGTCCTGCACCTCGACATATTTCAAGATCTAATATTCGATCAGCAATCCAATCCCTTTCTTTGGCCAGACATGTTGCCTCTTCAAGTGCCAAACTGGATCTGCTGCTGCAGAATCCTGCTTTCCAAGCAACCCGTCTGTGCTGCGCATTCTGATTGGCTACTGTGTGAGCCTTGAAGCAAGATGTCTCCTGACTGGCCAGATTTTGAGGGCGATAGGAGATTATCTAATTTCAATGAGTTTTCTCCTCTCGCCCTGGAAATATCTTCCCTATCCCTATCTTCCCTATTGGCCTGTCACATTTATCATGCATATATTCAGTCACGTATCATCCCCACAAAAAGGTATATCACACCAGGGTTTAAACCTTGTTATAGGGCTAAAAGTAACTTAGGTACATGATAAGGCATGTGATCAACCTTCTGCTGTAGATTATACCTTGATAAAACCTTGCACAACTTCAAAGTTGGGCTCGGCGATGCAGATTAGGGTAAGTATTGCCCTGGTCCGCCTTGCAAATGTAACATTTCAGGTTGCTTTATGTATCATCCTGTAATACTTTTGCACATTGTTAATAAAGGGTCGGTCCTACTCGTTTAATAAAATTATAAGCAGTGCTCACTGTCCATGTCAACCAAGCATTTAGCTTTTTTTTTTTTTTTAATTCTCTTTGAACTCTGCTGATACTACCTTATTTACATAGATTAAGTCTCTACATTAGTTAACTAAATTTAAAACAACCCAAACGTGTTCTAATCTATGAAAAAATTCTTAGCTCTTTACAATTCCTGTATGTAATAGAAATAAATATGGTATTGATTTTGCACCTATCGCTGTCCTCGGTGCAGGGCAGCCTATCCATTAATGACTAAAATGGTTCGATTTTCAGTGATACATTGGATTATACATTCACAAATTGCAGAAAAGTCTTTTGTCAATAGTTTCCCATTTAATTTGCCCCTGCTAAAGCAATAAATATAAATTCACTGTATTGCCATGATGTATTGACAATTATGGCAATGTCATTTCAACTGAACGAAAAAGAACTGATTATCCAGATGATCTCAAATAACTTCTGACAGCAAAAGAATGTAACCTTTATTGAGCCAAGCAGGACGCTGTCACTGCACAATCATTTCTGTCTTTCCTCCAAATTGAGCCATCAGTCCTAATTCAACAGCTCCCTGGAGTGTTTTTGCTTCCCTGCAACATATAATCAAGTCAAAGCAGTTGCGCTCATGCGACAAGTTTTTTCCTTTCATAATGAGCTTACATTATTGGAGTGATTTTGAAGAAAGTTCCAATCAAGGCAAATGTTGAAATTATATCATGACGGTATGAAAACAATAGCTGTCACAGAAAAGCAGAACAAGCAGCGTTTTGATAAAATGATGAATATATTACATGTATTATGATTTTAAAAAAGTACCACTGCTCAGTGAATCAAATTTACTGAAAGAGTTCATATTATTCATATTATATACCTTTTTTACAGTGCAATATAGCTCACCACATGTCCTACAAAGGGGTTATTCAAATTTGTATTAAATAAATAAATAAATAAAAACCCATAGACACTGAGTTCATGAAGTTAAATAATACCCCATTTTCACATCTTTGGGCTCTGTGTGACACGCCTACATGCATGGGAAGCCTTGGTGTTTCTTTCAGTTTAAAGCCATGGGCACAAACTGTTTTTTTCCCCTCAGAGTGGCCCAGTAGGCGTGTCTCCCAGAGAAAGCAGTAATGACAGCAAAAATCGTTCGCGCTACTGAACCAGCTCTTTATGAATCGTTCACTTAAAAGACCGGTTCGTTTGGCTTCTCGTTTGTTCACATTTCTGGGTTATTTGTATATTCCTCCATTGGCTCGGAAGTTGGCTCACCCGGTCACCGCTACTTCCAAAAGGAGTGATGTGTATTTTGGCTCATTGAGCTCACTTTTGTTCATTTTGTTGAGCGTGACCTTTGACTCTCAGATCAGCTCATACCATTAAGGCCTAGTCCACACTGCTCCGTTTTCGTCGGAAGCGCCGGCTCTAAACGTAACCGCATCTGAAAATATCTGCGTCCACATTAAAGCCGCATTAATTTCTTCTTCGCCGTTTGAAGCACACTGTACTGCAGAGCGAACGGAAATAGTGACACGGGTCCGCTCCACAGAAGCACCGTGCTTTCTGTGGTCCGCAGATATGCAACGTGCAGATTGTACAGCGCGATGTTTATCGCTAAACATGCTATTAAAATCGACAAACATGTCAAAAACACGGCGTCATTGCTTAGCTGTGGAATTGTGTGGTTTTCTTCTGTGCGCTTTACAGACGCGTTCACAGCAACAGGACATACCGCTGCTTCCTCCCGCTGGTGGTTAATATTACTGCACCGCTTCCCAAAATAGACGGAGCCGAATCGACTATCCACACACAGAAACGACTCCGCCGTTTTAATTTTGGTACACTCTGGAGAGCGTTTTTGAAACGCTTCGTTTTGGGGTGGGGAAAACAGTGGATTAGTGTGTTTAACTGTAAAAATGGAGTAGCGGGGACTTGGCCTAAAAGATGTCCCGGCTACTCGGAGCAGTTCACACATTCATTAGTCATTAGGACGCCTGTCCTGGCACAGGGGACTTTACATTTGTCATTTATTAGTCTGGACAAGCAGACAAGTGGTAAACAATTAAAGGCTGATGTTTGGCCCTGCTGCAAATCTGGCTGATGCTTTTTCGTACATTGCTGTGCACCCCTGACAACTCCTACCAGCGTGTCGTCTCAATGTTTACACAAAATGTCAAGAAATGCAGAATTTCAACACACAGAAAACCCAGTTAATAGCTTTCTTTTAATATAGATTATCTCCCTGAGATTAGATGCTATGCTATGCTGAAAACCTCTGGTTTCTTCTTTTGGGCTTCCACACGGCGGCGTCTGGTACTACATGTGGCACTGACCCCAGTGCCGAACTATAAAGGCAAGCAGGCACACAGCCGTCTGTGCACAGTCAAGATGTTGGCAGGGTAGAAGTAAAAAAAAAAAAATCAGACTTGAGTCAACTAGTTTTCAGTCCTTCCTCCTTCACTCTCTTAAACTACCTCCTTGGCTCACTTGTTCTCTCCCTGACAGCTCACTTGATCAATGGCTCACTCATTCACTGTGAATGAACACAGGCACGCTGTTCACAGGGGACGTTGTGACGCTGGTGAGTAAGCAGCTGGCTAATAGTTATCTCCTCTTACTGCTCTTCTTTTTTTTTTTTTTTTGCTTCTTGACTACAGAAGTGAGTGTTTTTATAAAACCGGGCACCAAAAACTCGAATTGCGCGCATAGACATCGTTCACTTTAAAAATGTCCTCTTTAAGATCTGTTTTATGAACGACACAAGCAGGAGTCCAGGTATGCAAAAAGAGCCATTTGAGGTCTTTTTTTCTTCTTCTTCTTATAAAACGGGTTTCATGTACAGAAATAGTATTGAGATTTTGTGGGTGTTTAACATGAAACTCCAAGCATAGATATTAAAAAAAAAACAAACACTTTCCTATAACATTTTTAAGCATCAAAATCTACAAAGTGGGCAGCACGGTAGCTTAGTGGTGGTTGGAGCAGGTCTTGTTATTAGCGTAATGTTAATAGTTGCCAATGGTAACTGTTAATATTAAAGACATTATTTATTTATTTATTTATTAATAAATTAATTATGGGGAACCACCCTGGTATCGGGGACCAATAACCAACCTTTGTAAAATCAGTGTCAAAATATTATTTACCTGGGAGTGTTAATGTCTCGGGATATTAACATTTAGCATCAACAGGGAAGGAACTGAATTTGAGCACAGACCATCTCACCCAGTGATTGTCACAAAAAAAAAAACAGGCACAAATAATCAGTTAGCTGCTTCAGTTTAACAGATTAACAACAGTAATATTAATCACACCAGCATTACTTTCATTAATAAAATCTCCCATTTACTAAAGCTACCATCGAAAATGCTAGTCTACCAAACAAATGAACATATATACAAAAACTGCAGCTGTGTTTATTCTGATGGTTGTGTCGGTATGATCCCCCCCCCATCTTCTGTAGATGAATGCAAGACATCAGCAATAATGAAAAAAGTATCACAACCACAAGAAAAACAAATAATTGCCTGCTAGTAGCCTCGTAATATAATCTTTTTCTCGTGGACTGGCTGTTTTAACCACCACTAGTGAAAGTGGTTCAACACAATACAAATATTTTTCTGGCCTGTCGCTGTCGTAATGTGGATTTGTTCGAACATTAGTGCAAATAGTTTTGGAAAACTATGCTTGATTGTATCATTGTTAAACTAAAAGTAGGACTGTGACTTTCGGATTTGATTTTTATTTTTCTTGCACAGTTAAAATAAGAGTTCACATTAGACAGTTGTTTAGTAATTAAAATCTCTGAATAGAGTGAAAAATTGTCGTAAGAATTTCCTATAACCAAAGGGTACAACTTCATCTTTTTTGTTTTTCTTTTTTCTTTTTCGACAAAAAATTGAAATAAATATTTTAAATGAGGTAATCAAAAGCATAAAGTTCAAAATACAATTTTAGAAACCGTAACCGTATAAATGTATTTAAAATGTATGTAAACCGTAATAAATGTATCGCATTTTTTTGCTTACTGCATCTGGTTATCGGTTATTTGATTATTGCATCTGATCAATAAATGAAATGTAAATCAGTTATCGGAATTCCTAAACAATATTTAATGCAATAGTAACTGCAGCTGCAGAAATGTGCAGACATTGATTTGCAGATTTTGATTAGGAGAATGCGCCAATACTGAAAATGTATACCTGTTGTGCAGCACATGGATCACTGTTAATAATTCTAAAATCACTCATTCTGCTTCATGAGTGAATTCTGTATTCAAATGTCATCTGGAGTTATTTCTGAAAAATCAGAGAAAAGTATAAAAAAAAACAAGTCCCCTGCTTGGGAAGGATTTAACGTGAGTATCAGATGTTATTTCCTGACAGGAACAGATGACATAATCCCAGGATGCTCGCTCAAAGCTCCAACAGAGAGAGCTCAAGCAAAAACAAAAACAAAAACCAAACAGTGAGACATTTGGATCAGTCTGTCGACAGGATGGTGTGTTTAGGAATAGTGAAGACTGAGACTAGAAAGCTGCTCTGAGATTTTAAAAAAAAACCAAAAAACTTTATCACCAATCTGTCATTTCTACAAAGGCATCGTGTGTGTGAACCCCCAAACCTGTCTGACGAATGATTTTGACAAGATGATTGTGATGCTTGTCGTCCTCGTGAGCCTTACCATGATTGTGGGAGGTCATTCAAAGATTTGCAGAATTAAATTTTCTAATATTTATTTTATATTTTTTTTCTAACAAGGTGAAGAGACCGCTGCATGCAGCCACTACCTCGCTCAGAGAAATTTTGCAATAAATCATTGTGCCACAAACATCAGCTGCATGCTGTACAAGTGTTTATCAGCCTTTTTTCATTCGGGGGATGTGACCTCTCCTTTCAGTTCCTGCATGCATGCGAATATGAAAAGAAGCAACATGTCATTACATTTTTAAATGGGTGCTGCTGTGTATTCACCACTACTGATAACTGATGCTTCCCTGAGGTTATTTACATGAAATGGGTTATGTTTTTGGCTTTTGGCTCGCCTCTGCTTGCTAGAGTGCACACACTAACAATATGCTGTAGCTTAGTATGACATTTTGCAATATAAATAAAAACATGGCTTGTGAAGCTGAAAACTGGATTGTGATGTGAAATATATTAAACAAATAAAAACACTCATGAAAAATAATACCTACTGGAAGACCGAAAACAATATCAATGTAGATGTGCTGCACCAAAATATGAGGGTTACACTTCCTCATCCAGACTCAAAATATTTTGGGTTAAATTGTACAACAAATCACATCAGGGCCCCCAAGGGTGGTGCAGGGCTGCTGAGGTTTGTGGGTGAGCTGAGATGGTACTACTCTGGGTCCCACTGCACTGCAAGGTGTATTTGAAGATTACAAACCCTGTCTTTGGACTGACTCTGGAGAAAGTTCCAGTGACTGCAGGGAAAGTACTGCTGACAGCTGGGAAAAACCGCAAGCCGGGGTCCTATCGGGGCACGTAAGACTAACAGGCCAATTATGAGCTTGAGTGTCTGGGGTGGTATCTCTCCAGCTTACCTATGTTTGTTACCCAGTACCTATGTCCCTTGTCGACTTAATGGGGGTGTCCTGTGTGCCTACATCCTTGTATTTAAAAAAAAATTGGCAAAAACAGCTATGCCTCATCTGGAATAGATATATACATTTTAGGATGTTGCAAAGACTTGACAAGACATGTAGACTAATGCAGTGCCTCACTGCCACCAGGTCTTTTTTTTTTTACTTCAGCTATGACGTTTTGGCCATGTGGCACATTTCTCTGGGTATGATCCAGCACTCAGGTACCTCAGTGTTGAGGACCCCAGTGACTGGAAAAGACCAAAGACCAAGGGGACGCCCCTGTTTCACCTGGCTGCAGCGGATAGATGGTTACTTTAGAGAGGTGGGGTTGGACCAGTTGTCTGCCTGGGTGGTTGCCATCCAGTACCCAAGGATGGCTTGACTTGACTTGACCTGACATCATCATGTGACTTTATCAGAATTCTGATACATTTTTTTCAGCCCCAAGAGAGCAAAAGTCTATGCAAAAAAAACCAAACAAAACAAAACTGAGTTTCACCATCTCATCTAGTTCCTGAGATGTGGTCATTAATTTATTTTAGACTATGACCTCTGATTTTGGCTTGACATTAGACCTATGAACTTGACATGTCCTGAGTTGCAAGAGGACATTGCACTGAGTTTATCTACCAAGAACTTGAAGAGCTCTTTTCCAAAACACTATAAATCCATTTGAACTGTTTTGAGGAAAATTACATTTTCTACCCAGACCCACTGATCATACCAACATTTTATCCTGTGAAACCTGTTTACTGGCACAGTCTGAACATGTTCAACAATGACTGGCAAATCAAACAACAATGTTGGTGATTTTAAACCCAAAGTTTATTATATTTGTTGCCAAAATGCTATATATCCAGACATTCATTTCCTTCTTTCTGACTTTTTAAAACAAAAGAACATGCAGTGGAAATCCTGTAGTGGATGTGAAGTACCACCTTTTAAAGGAGTGTATTTTCATAATTTTTTTTATCACCTCAATTAAGGCGGTCTTTCTGTGTGATGTAGCAATTGTCACATTGCATATCAGGGTTTTTTTTGGGTGTGATTTTGGAATACAGCTGTAATCTTGGGCCAAGTCATAAATTATGCTTAAATTGTGAGAATATCTGTGAAAGCCCTCATAGAATTGTGGGACTTTGAAGATGTTGAACATTAAGTCTCAAATATATGAAATTATATAAGGTCAATTAAAAAGGAATTTGGCACAACATAACCCCTTTAATAATTATCATACTGGATCCAAGAGCATTTCATTTCAAATAGGTTCATTCAATCTGTTCTTTGAACGTTAAAACCTGGATGCAAAACATCATGAGTTTAATTAAAACCCCCACATTTTAGATATTTCTGTGACAGTTATTAAATCAAGGTATTCTTGAAAGGAAAGGAGACTTATGTGTGGTGCTGATTGGTGGAGAGGAGATATCGCATTCAGCTACAGAACAGGCGTGGCGCTTGTCATTGTTTGGAATGAAACTGCAATTTGCAGTTCATTTTAAACACGTGTATGCCACGGTTTGGCATAAATAATTAATGAGGCAGTGAATAGGATCGGTGCACTATAGAATGGCATCACAAGCTCTTTTTTTGTTTAAGTTTTGGCGTTTATCGCGTTTTGGAAAAGAGCTCTTCATTTGTAACACTTTATATTTCAATAAGATTTTGGAGACAAAACTACACATCTTGAATTTCACAGTGACATTTCTTTTCTTTTCTTTTTCTTTTTTAGCTCATTGCTAATTTAAAATGTTCAAGAAAAAAAACCCGCAAGGTGGAAAACGATTATTTATTTCTACTGTTTGAAGGAATTTTGACTAAAAAAAAATCACTAACAAAAGTTTAGGTATTAATATTATTTGACAAATAAATTCTGTCTGAAATTCTGTCTGAAGTTACTGAAATCTCAGCAACTCTTTAAATTCATGAAAATGTCAGAGTTGGCTTCCAAATCTTTAACTCTGATCTTCTGGGTAAGTTTGTGATGCAAATGTTATTGTGCACAAATATGAGGAGGCATGTGAAACCCAATGTGACAACTGCAGAGGACGGTAATTGGAGAAGCCACAGCGCTCATCGCCTCACTGGACCTGTTGCACCTCGTGTGTGTCTGTGATAAGCAATGAAATGCCCACCGGCCTGTCACACACTTCTGACACACAAACACATGCATGTAACCTCAAAGAAGCACACGCACACAAATGCCAACATGTATTAAGCAAACACACCTCTGCACACTGCAGCTGCAGCGAATAATATTCAGAAATCCATTACAAACATAATTATGTTATGATAAAGGTGAGGAGGACAACGTTCAAAGAAGTGTTGAATTCGCACTTAATTTGCACTTTTCAAACGTTAAAAAAAAATCAGCAGCTGTGTAGCCAACATCCTGAAGCGTTAATAGAAAATTGCAAACACAATGTCGAATTCCGCATACACATAAAAAGACAGTTCGTGCAGCATTTAACCAGCACGGTGTGCGTCAAAAGATATGAAAATGACAGAAACACACCTTACATTCCCCTGAGGTAAATATGGATATTTTTCCAAAAATCATATTCCTGGGATATTTTTCCCTGTAGTGTTTTTTTTTTAACCTGCACATTTTAAAGAGGATACTCGGACTAATTGATATTTCAAACCTTAGAACATCTTCCATTTTCTTCTTTCCACACACCTGTATTCAAAGGCAAACACTGGCATCAAAGCTGGAATATGAGAGTGTTCCATCGTCTCCTGAGGCCAAAGCAGAAGCACAATTTCCACAGATGATCGGGTCTTTATTATTTTATTTATTTTTGGCACAGTCAATTCGGCTTCTTGCTTTTCTCCTCAGGGTAAGATCAGCGCGTAACAGCATCCTGGCTCTAGACGCATCTTTTGAGACACGTGAAATCATCATTTAGAGGAATTAATTCCCTCAAACCTTCATTGTTGATGTTGCTCCAATGACACACTTAATGGGGATAATGTTCTTTAAAGTGCCTGTAAAGTGAAATCCAATCCGAATTTTAATGATTAAAAAAAAATTGCTAAGTATATAAAATAAGGTTTCAAAATCATGTAAAAATGAGCAGTTTTCCTCGCCTGGGTAAACCCCGCCCCTTCTTCCGGCGAATTTGATTTCGCCCTGCAGAAGGGTCTGGACACCCTGGGTTCAATATTCAATGTTCAATGTTCCACAATCTCTGGATCCAATCAGAAACAGGCTTTTTGCACCTG